>JAVYIG010008717.1:0-86089 GCA_035222895.1 Strongylocentrotus droebachiensis | reverse complement strand
ACTGTAGCGCCAGGTTACCCCGGCCATACATCCAGGGGCAGATCAAAGACTTTACAGGGGGGGGGGGGGGGGGGGGGAGGAAGCTTGAAATATACGAAATTGCAAGAATGAAGCCTTCAACTGGATGCGGTCCCCGGATAATCTTAGCCTTTTGGCAGATTCTAAGGCCTATCCAAATGCTTATACAGAATATGTATGTGAACACATTTTTTTCGGGAGAAAAAAAGGGGGGGGGGGGCGTGCGCCTCCCAGTACCAGGCATCCACTGGATCTGATCCCCGACACCGAACACCTGGGGAGGTTTCTCGAAACCGTCATTAAGTCTAACTTTTTAGACATCGTATTGAAACGTGTGATAGAGATCTAACACGTGTTTCTACCAAATCTCCACGAACTTAGACTTATGACAGTTTCGAGAAACTAGCCCTCGCTCTCAATCTGGCTCATCCACGCCACGCTGGAAGCTCGGATGTGACCGCCTGCGATGCATGCCCCGGACGCGACGGCATGCAGCCCGCTCTCGAGCTAACTCTCCATCGCATCGTGCAGCTGTCTTTCTTCTCGTTCACGAACACGGTTGCCCGACTGAAAGTACTAGACCACATTAGTATTCTGACATCAAGATAGGTCTCTATTATGTGCCCAGCCGTCTGATTAAGGTAGGTTCTACAGTAACACCGTCTTTTATTCTTTTTTAAATAAATCTAACTTGCACATTCAAATGGAAATGATAGCCCTACCAGGTTCGCCGGGCCCGCCGCTCCCGCCCGGCAGGATACCTAGGCTGGTGGACATCACGAACCATGTCCCTGGTTTTGCCCACACAAAGCTGCATTACTATCCTGGCGCTGGCTGTGTATTAAAAACTGTTCATATTGATTTTCAGCATTTCAAACTACACTGTACAAAACTCAACTGATTTCACTCAAAATCGGTACTTTAGTGATAGTTGATGCCCGGGCTCCACCCCCCCCCCCCCACTCGGTGTTATTTAGGGTACGCATATGCGTGTTCCAAGTGACCCCCCCCCCCCCTTTTCAGCAAAAGTCCGGTGTGTAAAGTCCCTGCCCCCCCCCCCCCCCCCACTCAGTGTTATTTAGGGTATGCATATGCTCGTTCCCTTCTTTTTTAAAGCACCCCCTATCTGAGGACTGCCAACATTTTCGAACCCCCCCTTTCGCGGGCTTTTCATGGGCTTTTCCTGCCTTGGAGACCCCCCTAAATCAGGAAAAATTCTCAATGTACCCCCCCTAAATTCAGAATAATTTCTCAGGAGTCCAAAGAGATGAGAGAAAAAAAAGAAAAAACACCCCCGGCCCCTTTTAAAGAAATCTCTGGGTGAAAAGTTAAATACACCCCTTTTTTTTACAATTCTCGGGCCGGACTTTGTTGCACGAAAAGTACCCCTTTACCTGACATTTTGGTAACACGCATGCGGTCATTCCGACCCCTGAGTGGGGGGGGCCGGGGTAAAGTCAATACGGGTCGACCTTTTTCTTTTGTTATACAGGCCTTTTTCAGCACCCCCCCCCCCCCCCTTTCAGCAAAAGTCTGGTGTGTAAAGTCAATACGGGTCGACCTTTTTCTTTTGTTACGAAAAGGACATCTTGGTAACACGCATGGGGTCCATCCGTTCTCGGAGTGGGGGGGGGGGGGGGGGGGGGGCCGGGAGTTGATGACACCTAAATAGCATACAATTTGTTCAACTTAGGTCTATGTTTAGTTATACTTAGAGATCTTAGAATCTAGTCTATAGTCATATAGATCTAGACTAGAAAGAAAATTTGAAATTCAAATCGTGAGTCTACTGTCAAACTTGCTGATCAACCACTTTGTATACATTGTGTGCATTAGTGTGCAATTGTGTGCAATGTGTTCATTGTGTGCTATTGCTGCCTCTCAGCACGTACATGTAACAGCGCTAGAGGACAATACGCCTAAGCATTGACTCTAGCCTTGCTGGAGTGGTTTTGCCCTGCAGGCCTGGGTGGAATACGATATAAAATATCAAAAACTGTGACTCTAATGATTGCATTTAGGCGTGGACTTTACGTAAGGTAGTATATGACGTTCAAATCAGATTTCTTAATAATCATGCCATATGACCCATGTGCATCAACTTTTCACACGTATAGGCTACTGTCGGTGTCATCATGCATCCTCAGCTCATGGTAGCCGCTAGACGCAGGTTGTAGATCTAATAACATTGATATCACTTGGCCTATAGCCATCATTTAATAATATTCAATCTGAGCTGTATGGCCCTACATGTTATCAGTGCCTGTGATATATGGTGTAATATTGAAGCCCTAATCAAAATTGCGCTTCAAAATGATCATGATAGAAATGCCTCAAAGAAGTAAAAATCTGTTAGTTTGAGTGACCATTTTTACCATACTCATTTTCCCAAAAGACTGTAGTGTACATGTATGTAATAAAAAACTGTTAGGTAAACAAAAAAATGAAATTTCGATTTCCAATCATAAATATTTTGATAATCAGACAGCTAGGCAATCGGCTTGTAAAGTCATGGGATTCCTGACTGACCTAAACGTTTGTAATCATGATTGCAGCATGAGCTAATGATCCAGGATTTTTTCTTCAGAATCTGAGGCAATGTTACCGAGCCACTTAATTGATACCCGTACCCCTATCAAGACTGATAATTGATATAAAACAAAAATTCAAATTTGTTCATAATAACCACTAGAAGTACCCACACTAAAAAAACCTTACCCACTGGTGGTAGCTGGTAATACTAGTATGATTAGTATTCCTATACTGTAGGACTAGTAATATAAACTCTTCTTTCTTCTCATACAAATCACTTTAAAATAATACAAACATTTAACAGAAATGTAAATATTTGATACTGAAGAGATGGCAATTTGGTGTGTCACTCTCGATATGGGTGCCAATTAAGGCTAAGTGACATCCATATCATATTTCATGTTATCACCTAGCCCTAAGGCTATTCTAACCAGTCTAGCGAACAAGCTGTTGGTTGTCCCTGTTCTGTAATTGATCATCTTGGTTGCACTCACATTTATGGAAGTTTATGCAAATTTATGCAAGTTTATCCAAATTAATTGTTGACACTATTGGGACCTTATATATGTGACTGTAGTGGAATTCACTGCTGCAGGGACGGATCCAGTCTGCAGAAAGGGAAGGGGCCGGCTGAAAGGGGGCCCAATTCGTGAAAAAATGTTGAGCAACGAGTTAACACCCACCACCCCCCCCCCTTGCTCCCCCCTTTCTCCAGGGGGGGGGGGCGTCTTTTTTAAATCTAAAAAAAGGTTAAATTTACCTGTTTATGGGGCCAAGTGAGGGGGTCCCGCGCCCCCCCCCCCCCCCCAATCTGGATCTGCCACTGCACTGCTGCAATAGTGAAAAACAGACACCATAATCTCTCTTCTCACAGAAGATTTAATATACCTAATGTTAAAGGGAAATCCACCTTATTCTCTAGTATTAGCAAACTACCAGTGGAAGGCTGAACAAATATAAGAAGCACAATGGGGACAATTCGATTTAAATTTAAATCAGACTAAAAGTGACGAAGTTACATGTACACATTTTTGAAGTTGTAAATTTGTAATCATTAAAACATGTAGGTATGGGCTCTTCAAGTTGGCTGAATCAGTAACGTCTATAGGATGTAGTGGCGGACAACTTTTCCATTTGTTCCAACACACAGAATGACTAAAATGTAAATGGCAAAAAAAAAAACATACATGTATGACTCAGAAGGTTCTTTATATCTTTAGAGGACCTATAAATAAACTGATATCCACAACGAAAATTTCCACAAGGAAGAAGGCACTTAGGATTATGTTTTGTATACAACAAACAGGAGAGTAAATTATCCATACATTTCTCCATCACGTATTTCAAACTTTTGCCATTCTCTTTCTCTTACAGTGTATTTTTTTAAAACCCAATTCAGGGACTCTTCAACTCACACATGTAATGTAATTTATGTTACATGTATGTTTCAGAGGTGAAGTAGACAACAAACAGAAGAGTTATCAATGTCTACATGAATGTACCAAATTGCCAATTTGAGATTCACATTTATTTAGTGATTTCATATTTCAAACATTCATAACTCTTAGTATTGGTCTGATTTATTTCAAACTTTTGCCATTCTGTTTCTCTTACATTGTATTTAAAAAAAAAACTCAATTCAGGGACTCTTCAACTCATACATGTATTGTAATTTATGCTACACGTACATATTTTGTGTTTCAGAGTTGAAGTTAAATTTTGAATAATTTTTTCCTCATGTACATGTATATATCTATGAATGGTCAATCCCTGCTATTAATACTAGAACACAAGACATATTGAAGCCTCTTCAACAGGTACATTTTGTAAAGCTATGGTGGAGTACAACTGCTGTGAGTATACTCAAACTTGTGTGTGAGTTTTGACAAGGGAAATAAATCACCAGCCCCCCAAAAAGCCTCAAAATTTCACTTGATCAAGGTGACAGAGATCCAAGTTATGGAATTGTATGGAAATAAGATTCTAAATCGTGAAAAGGATTTATATTTTTTAATTTGTGACATATTTCGGGTGTTTTTAAGTACGCTTCAACAAAGAGGTAGGCCACCACCAAAATTGACACATCCCCAATTATTAATGATTTCCTGTTCTTTGGATGCTTCTTCTTTATACAAAAATAGAAGGTATTAGTGGGCAACTTCTCTGTGCATTAGTGAGTTTATGTCATTTTTGTTTTCTTACATTTTTATGTAAAACATGTCAACCATTCGAAGTCATGAGGTGATGTGAATGAGAAAATAAAGATAAACATAGTTGATTGTAAACATGGAGGATGATAACATTTAAGATAAAGAATACATGCGAAAAAGGTGTGAAAGAGAAAATGAGTGAAGGAAGAAGAACAACGATAACTGTTTAGATACAAATGAGAAAAATAAAGGCACACACAGGGAAAGAGAGAAGAACCAATGAAAGAAGACAAAAACTGAGTGAAAAGTCATATCCTATGTAGACAGAAATAGGGGAAAGTGAAAGAAGAATATAAAAAACAGTATATGAATAGAAGATAAGTAAAAGATAAAAGAAGGATAAAATAAGAGAACATATGAAGCGAGGACAGAAAAAAGAAGGAAAAAGATGTAGACAATAAAAAAGGAATAACATAGAAAATGAGAGAAAGAGGAAAACAGAAGGAAAAAAAGACTAACATAGGGTTATCTCAATAAAAGGAGAAATTTAAACAAATAATAAAACAGAAGAATAGAAAACTGTAAAGTGCTGCATGATATTGAATGTAAATATATTATGTCACAAGCTTTCTATCTGGGCAGATTTCTCCTGGGTAGGTACATTTTGAAATTCTAATCACCTACTCGTCATCAAAATGAAATGACCTAATAAATAAAATGATGTGATTTTTTATTTTTCTCATCAATGATGATTCATTAATTTTCAGATTTCCTGTTCTTCATCCCAAGTGTTATTATTTGTATAACCGATTTATGTTCTTTAGTATTTTGCTCCAAAGTTACTATCCTGTTTCATTCTATAAAATACACGATAAGCAGACTCTAGATTTGTGCAGCTACTTGTACATATATGTACATGTCCACTTTATTACCCCGTATCTGTAGCTAGATATTTGGGATGCCAATTTGAAACAAAGTCTGTCAAAAGTACCCTCCTTTATACCCTATTTCCAATGACACCCATGTACCTGTATTCCTGTTAGGTGCTTAACATTGCAAAAACTTAAAACAAAACAGTACCTGGAACTTGCAGCTGCAAAGAAAGAAAGAGGCAGAGAGAGAGAGAGAGAGAGAGATTTAAAGAGAGAGAAAAGGAGATCATACATGTATGAGAATAATAAACTGGAAAGAGTGACTATTATTGATTGCAAAAGTGACTGCAATTATTTGTCAGTAAATAAATTAAATGTAAATTACTTTGGTATGTAGAAGGAAAATTGCAAGGTTCAGAATTCAGAATTATTTTCTAATCTGCCCTTCTCTATCACCTCCGCATTAACATCATCACCCCTTTTTAAATATCCATCTGGTATCCCTCTAATAGAAAACTGAACAGCTTTTGAGCCATAATGCATGGCCATCCAGAGGATTTGTTTATGTTGGGGACCGGGGTAAAATGTAATAAATTTCATTTTCTGTTTTTTATTTTGTTTATGGAAACTGCCCCCTATCCTAGCCCCCGCTTCGTACAGTCATGGTCCAGTGACAAAGCAATGGCCTCGTAACTGTGAGGCCCCAGGATCAAAACCGTGTCGATGTGCTATATTAGTGCCCTTTTGTGGGGCATTAATCCTCGTTACTGTCATTTATGACTTAAGGGCGTAGGTCCCCTATTTGATAAGCATAGTAGCATACACATGCTTTAGCAGTCACGCAAAACACACATTGTCAAATTATTATTCAATAAAATCGGAGAATGGATACTATTATCTAGATCTATTATTTTTAAATTATTTTTAAAATAATTCCATAAAGTGGGGTAAAACAAAAATATTCCAACTATATGAGTGACAGTGTATAATGTGAAGCATCCATGTTGCACTTTCTCCCTCTTCGTATTCTTATGCCATTTTAAAAACTATTTATTACAAATCTTTAAGATGATAAGACCCTACATGTATTGTACATTACATGTACATGTGCACATATTTTCAGAAGAGTCATATTATTGAGTGGAAAATACAGATTTTCTATTCAATTTCCATTATGTTCTATAGATTAGGTAAAGCTTAATTAATTAATATAATTTGAGTTAAAATACATGTTTCTCTGAGGATCCAAAACCATTGAATACTATTGATTACCCAAGATTTAACTAACCATGGTCAGTTATCTTCCATTACCATAATATTTTGCAATTTTTCTGAATTTGTATAGAAATAAATGAAACTAAAGTATAATTTGCATAAAAGATAATGTTTTTCTCCAACAATAATCATCTCATTATCCTTTATTTTTGTTTGTTTGTAGTTGTTTTTTATTGATATATTTTATGTATTTCCTGTACAAAGATATTAATTGCATAATTGTTCTCCTTTGAATGAATCTTTTTTTCTATTTTGATCCAATTTCCAAAAGATTACCCCTTATCCCTACAGTATATGCAATCTCCTACATGTATATACTACATTTAGCATTAAAAGTTGGCCAGTCTTCCTTTTAAAAGTTATTGGATTTTTGTTTGAGTGTCTATGTCAAAGTTATTCTTATATGCACATCAGTCCATATACAAATTTATTCTTCAACTCTGGTATGATTTCCATTCAGTTTGGTATATATTGTATACAGTGTATATTACGTAGAGCCGTTCCTTGGTTTTAGCGGTCTATGGTTTTAGTCTTTAAAAGAGGGTTGGGTGTGGAAATTTGTTCCCCCCCCCCCCTCTCTGTGCAAAATTAATGACTGCTGTGGATTGCAACCTGTAAGTTTTACAGTGCACATCAACTTTATAATTAGAGGTTACCAAAGTTGGAACTGGTACATTTTTTTTATTATATGCACTGAATAATAACTTTGAGACTAAATTTGCATAAAATCTGACTGTCCATACATTTTAGCAGTAATTTATTGTTTCCATCGTTGCAATGCCAAATGAAATAATAATTATAACTTGCAGTAAAATCTTAGGATTTTTGTTTTATCTACAGGGTGTCTACTGTCTAAAAAGAATATGCAACAATATTTTTATTGGATACATTTTAAACGGTACTCATCTATTCATTTTGTTGGCAGTGCTGTGTTAGTATTATCTAAATACCATTTGTGTACAAGGAACAATACTACCCCACAAACTTAAGTTAGGATTGTTTTTTGCTAGACGTATATGTTGCATGCATCAGTGCATGTAACTGTCGGTACTCCATACTTCATACGCCTGCATATGTAGCGTTCCATACTCTCATATCATAGTAACCCATTTTTGAGAAGCACATTATTGTACTTCGATCACGATGTAAAACCACGGCAAAGTTAGCCTGTTTTTATCGTAAAGTTAAACTACTTGGTCTGCCCATATTATTTGGTCTGCACAGTGGTAAGCAATTAAACATGTGTTATTTGATTGGATTGTAGTATCAGTGTTTGTGACATAGGTTTCGTCATTTAACTATAAATACCACAGATTATTTGATGATATAATGTTGCATGCCATTGCCCATGTTATAAATATAATACGGTACCGGTACGGTATAGCATTATTCAGAACTGTAGATCTAGGCCTAACTGTTGTTAGAGGGTGAAGTACATTTCGCACTCACTTTCAATGAATACATAGTCACAAGATAAGATATGTTTATATTTAATCTCCAATCTTGTTGCTCACACAAACGTGTTTAATTTATAAGAGCATGAAGTTAGGTACGTATTATTACATTGTGGTTGGTTATGATACATGTAGATCTATGATGTATTTATTTAGTAGTTTATGCTTTTAAAAACAAGAATGCTAGCTCATAATGATAACAAGATATTTGTTTAGTAAGCACTGTGCTTTCTAAAAGACCCCTGTTACACATGCGTCTGAAAGTGGACTGAGGCCGGCCCCGGAGTCGGCTCGACGTATGTGTAACACCAACTTTTTTTCGAAAAGCGGGACTGAGGCCAGGTGGACTCAGTCCACCTCTGGATGTGGTTTGAGGCCGGCCTCAGTCCCGCAATCAGTATGTGTAACACCAAAGTGGACTCGGGGCCGGCTTATAAGCGGAAGTGACGTAACCTGTTATCATTATCAACATAATTCATCGGGCGCGCTTGCCACCTTCTTTTATGTTATTCTTTGTTTTTATCATTCTATCACTCTCTCTTTCTCTCTTTCCTTATGTTATTCTTTGTTTTTATCATTCTATCACTCCGTCTTTCTGTCTTTCCTTATGTTATTCTTTGATTTTATCATTCTATCACTTTCTCTTTCTGTCTTTTCTTATGTGAAATGTTTTTATCATTGATCCTTTTCTTTTTCTGTCTTTCCTTATGTTATTCTTTGTTTTTATCATTCTATCGCTTTCTCTTTCTGTCTTTCCTTATGTTATTATTTGATTCTTCCTTCTTTCATCTTCTCTTATGTTATTCTTTGTTTTTATCATTCTATCACTCTCTCTTTCTCTCTTTCCTCATGTTATTCTTTGTTTCTTCCTTCTATCACCTTCTCTTAAGTTATTCTTTGTTTCTATCATTCTATCATTTTCTCTTTCTATCTTTCTATCTTTCCTTATGTTATTCTTTGATTCTTCCTTCTTTCACCTTCTCTTACAGTATGTTATTCTTTGTTTTAATCATTCTATCGACTTTCTCTTTCTGTTTTTCCTTATACTATTCTTTGTTTTTATCATTATATCGCTTCCTCTTTCTGTCTTTCCTTATGTTATTCTTTGTTTCTTCCTTCTAAAATCCTCTCTTTCTGTCTTTCCTTATGTTATCCTTTGTTTCTTCCTTCTATAACCTTCTCTTTCTGTCTTTCCTTATGTTATTCTTTGTTTCTTCCTTCTTTCATCTTCTCCTATGTTATCCTTTGTTTTTATCACACTTTCTCTTTCTGTCTTTCCTTATGTTATTCTTTGTTGTATTCATTCTATCACTCTCTCTTTCTCTCTTTCCTCATGTTATTCTTTGTTTCTTCCTTCTATCACCATCTCTTATGTTATTCTTAGTTTTTATCATTCTATCACTTTCTCTTTCTGTCTTTCTGGAGTCCGCCCCAATGTCAGCTCGTGAAAAGGCGACGTGAGGCCGGCCTATGTGTAGACGCAAAATTGCGGGCCCGAGATCATTTGTAACGGGGGTTTGATGATCTGGAGGCGGCTTCAAATTGCAGGTGTGAGGCCGCCTCCGGGGCCCGCTTTAAAAGCCGACGCATGTGTAACAGGGGTCTAAGATGAGTACTTGCTTGCAATAGTTAATTGCTTGTCATTTATTATTAAGCGTGCGATGTTATTTCCGCACATTTGCATGGTTTGGGCCAGAATGTTAAGGTCAAGTTAGACACTTAAATACCAAAGTTGAAAGGTTAACATGGCATCAATTGATATACTTTTCTTTGGCTTTGTTTGATAGTTCTTACGGCAACATGTAAAGCGACTTTGTACTTCCAAGTTGATGGCTAAATCAGCTAAATCGGCGTCATCTATCAAGTTAACGGCTTATTCGATATTCGAGAGTAAGATTGTAAGCCTGTAAACTTTCTTCAAGGAATGATGGCAATAAAGGAAGCATGATTAAAGTGCCCGTATACGGTACAAGACCTGTGACTGTATTCATTTATGTGGTGTAAACGTGTCATATCGAGAGGGGCAGGCACAGTGCACAAGAATACTGTGGCTTCTACATTTTACAACAAACTTTCAATTTAAGTCACTCTTATTTCTTGGAAACAATACCATCATTGATTTGAAAGAAAATAATATACTTATTCATGCAGCTCTTCAAATATTTATTTTAAGTTAAACAACAACTACCAAACATTGATTTTATATCATCCATTTCAGCAGATCTACATGAACATGTATTAACAATACCTACATCTAGTTTTCGTATTGTATATTGTTATGCAGATTCATATGAGTAGAAATGTATATGTCTTGGCAGCTCCTGATTCAATTATATCCTCTCTCTCTCTCTCTCTCTCTCTCTTCTACCTTTTATCCCTCTTTTCCCCTCTTTTTTCCCCTTTCTTACTTTCAATCACTCTAGCTACCTCTCTCTTCCCCTTTTTGATCGCAGGAAGTTGCAATATTGTTATTATGTCACTGTAATAGTTCTGTATAAATGCAACTTTACATGTGTATACTTATACTTAATTGTAACTATTGCTCTTACCCAAACTACAGTCTTCTTTGGAGCAAACTGACAGACATTTGCAGTAGTATACAGCTGAAATGGAATTTCCGTTCAACCAAACAGTATACGTCAAGGCTATTTCTCAGCAACGAGGGTTAGCTCCAGGTAGCAGTAAAGCCAGTAGCAGGTACATGTAACAATATCTTAAAAACATTTACTTACCTGTAAGTCCTTTTCATGTGAAGATGATTCAAAGTACAACTATATTTATTTATTGTATAAAATGACCTGCTTTCATAAAGTCCTCTTGTGAAATCTTATGAATTTGAGTCCAATCCCCCCCCCCCCCCACCCCCTTCCTGTTTTTCTGGCTTCTATGTATTCTTTGAGCCAGCCCTTTGACGTATGCTTCGATCTTTTAAGTTGCAAATTTAGAAATTGCTTTCTTCAGTCAGCAACATAATGCATGATTCACATAGATTAGGGATATGTACCGGTAACCCATAAGATATAAGAACAAATTGCGATAATGAAATGAAGTGTGGAAGAGAGGATCTGAGCTAGAAGACTATAAGGAGAATGCAGCCAAGGCTAAGCAGCAGGAACCAGTTTATTAGGCTTCACTCAAGACACAATATAGTTTTTGCAATGAGCTGTTAAATACTGGGTCTTTCCTTGCAGAGTAATAAGGGAGCAAGAGAAAGACCATCACCATGTATACACGTAGCAGAAACACAAAGCAAATAAATTTGAGACATTTTATGATTAATTATGTAGGAAGCCAAATCTAATTTCAAATGTCACTTGTCATCTTTTATGTGATAGATCTACAATTATCATAACAGTAATGTTTGTAGCCTTAAAAAGAAATTGCAAGAGGAATGTCAATAAATAAAGTCTACACCATTCACAAGATGCTAATTTGCATTTAACACCATTCCAACAACTTTCAAATCAACTCTGGCAATTTCAATAACCTTTTGTTGTACATCCCATAGAAAATCATGTTCTGATTCTATATAATACATCTTTGTAAATACATCTTTGTAATGTTTGCAAGTTTCAGAAGATGTACCCTGCAAGGCCATCAAAATTGCGACAATAGTTCCATATGTACATGTAACCACCACTAAAATTGAAGGAAAAAATATGGGTATGCTGGGTTAGGATTAGGATGAGGGTGAGGGTAGGCTATACAGCTGTACATCGATTTTAGTGGGGTTATATGTATGGAACTCTTTCCGAAATTGCCTGTTGTTGATTTTTTTTCCTTTCTCTTTAGGTAGTTGCAGACATGTTGTTTTGGTCATTCAGTTTTTTGTCTGTATAGTTTTTCTGCTTTTCTCAGAACCATCATTATATCAAGGTAGACTTCCCCTTTGATAACCAAGTTTTGTCAGTGTGTGTAGTGAACATTCCCTCTTTTTCCAATACACTTTCGCAATATAATTAAATAGTTATAGATTAATTGTAATGCATTGAAGTATCTTTGCAAGTTCATATTTTCATGGTTTCATGATTTGATTTATAACTGTTTTAATGCTAACCCTGATGAAACAGTATTGTAATTATTATGTACCTACATGTAATATACACTCAGCCATAAACTTTATCATATTCAGGAAGATATCCTGCAAATGATGAAATCTATGATCATGGTTCTATTAACCTATATAATTTTCAATTAAACCTCCTTTACAGAAAGGGGAAATCAACAAGTGGCACCATTCATGTTTTTTTTTAATAACTTATATGTGTAGATAGAAAAAATGCCTCACAAGGCTTTTCAAGATGATGTGGTCATTACCTCTTAATAGATTATATGTCAAAGTGGTTACAGTATGAGAGAACCTTTTCCACGTATGTAGGATGATAGCCTTTAGATATATATTTGAAATTGAATTTCCAATCATTTTCTCTATAGATAAATGTACAGTATATGAAGAATATATGATATCTAGAGACTTGATAATGACATGTTCGATAATAATCAGTTTGTGTTCTTAATAAGATGCATTCATTCATTCCTAAAAGAAAGGCTTTGGAGCATACATGAATTTAAAAAAGAAGTCTATCCCACTTTAATTGTAAATTTTTTATTAGAGACCTTTTGTAAAACCGTGAGAGAATCAATTTGATTTGTTTACGCGATTGTTGTATTTTTACCATTCACGCTATCATTTTCTTCTTTTTCTATGCAGGCTTGAAGTAACACACATGTGCAGCGTTTCAGTCGAAAACGAATACCACCCATTCAAAATCGGTTATAGGATCTTGTCCATATGTCCATATTTGTGTATGCATGTGAAACATGGACCATGACAGCAGACATTAAAAGAAGGATACAGGCACTGGAGATGAAATGTTTCCGCAAACTCCTCAGTATCTGGTATAGAGATCACATAACCAATGAGGTAGTGAAAATCAGAATTTGAAACACCATAGGGCCGTATGAAGACCTCCTGACTTCAGTGAAAAGATGCAAAGTAAACTGGTATGGGTATGTCACATGATCATTTGGACTGGCCAAGACTATTCTACATGGAACAGTACAAGGAGGGAGACGAAAAGGCAGGCAGAGGAAACGATGGGAAGACAACATTAACAAGTGACCTTGACTGAAACATCATACTTCGTAAAGCCAAGAACCACAAGGAGTGGAGGAAGCTGGATGTATAAATCTTCAGTGGTGCCCCAAGGGTCAGCCAGACTGTGGGATAGGTGAAGGTGAAGGTGAAGGAAGCTAAGAATCAGATAGTTAGGCATTATATTGGATCATTTATCCTTTCCTTCAAAAGGAATGTTGCTTTATACTGTAGCACATAAACAATGCTTTTTAATTGGCAATATTTCAGTTCAGTACGCTTGTTATTAATTTCATCAAACATTAAAAAGTAAAAGGGAGAAACACTGTCATTTGAAAATCAAAATGTAAGTCATAATAATTTCACTGTCTAACTATCTGAATCTTGTCAGGATCCATGTACGAGTTAGTGCAATTCTTTTCTCTTCACTACAACCGCATTGATTTACTTTAATAGCATGTTACTAGGTACATCAATTGATGAGAAAAAGCAGCAAAACGCTTTAAATTTGTTGTAGTCTTAAAATTAAAGTTGCAAGTTTCCTAAAAAAGGGAATTTTAGAACACTCCTTCAACTGACATGCACGGACATTATACTTATTAATTTCCATACATTAATGTCTTTGTAATGCATGTTACCAAACAAAAAAAAGTATCATCAACCATTTTTGTCATTTCCTGTGCAATTATTTTCACATCCTGGCTTAACAGTACATAAACAGTGCTCTTTCATTTTGAATATTTCAGAAAAATGCATTTGCATTATGATACATGCAGGTATAGTTGGTCAAGTAAGAATATATTTACAGCATGCTCACAATGAATTCATTAAATCGCCATTGAATCTAAAAGGTATGTTATACCTCATTGTATATTCAGAAGGAAAAAGTGTGAGTGTGTTTGTTGCATATGATTCTTTCTTGGTACCAAAGCTGTAATAATTGCATATTTGTGATTCAGCATAATACTTTGTTCATTACAACAACAAAAATGTCATAATTTTCCAAAACGGTAGTGTAAAGAATAATGTAAGATTGAGGTGAAGGGAAAAGTACTTCAAGATTGTTACATATATTCTCTATACGTATCAACTAAAATGTAAGTTTTCAAATGAGATACTATTTTGTCCCCAGATGAAATAAGTAATGGATCTTTTTTGTTAAATGTCAGCAAATGATCTAAATGAACATGTGTTCGGGTATATCAAATCTTGTACATGTAGTTTCTATAGCTAATATAGTTTGGAGGACTCAAAGATAGAAAAACTGCTGATTGATTAATTATCCTTCTTTGTACTGTTCAAAACATAAACATAATCAATTTAGTAACAGACTAAATTAGATAATGTGTAGAATATTTTAAAACTAATTAAGTTAATTGTTAGCTGGGTGGGTGATAAGGGTGGGTCGTATTTCGTTACATTAGGGATGGTAGGGGATATTTGAATAGATTTTAATGCTTTTTGTTAGTGTTTTTTTGTTTAATTTAATTTAATTTGATTTAGTTAAGTTCAGTACAAGTACAATGTTTTTTTTTATATTTATATATTTTAATTATGACTTACTATTTTGTTATATCATTACTTATTATAGTATCATTATATATATATTGGACTCCATGGAAGAACAGAGCCATTAGGTTAATGGCTCTGAAATGGACTATCCAACCGTTTTATCATTCTATCATTGTTATATAAGTCTTTGATTTTGTTATATTGTGTTATTGTTTTTTATGATGATTTTTGGAAATAAAACAAACAAACTATAACCGGCAAGGAAAGGGAAATTTAGTAGATGCCAAGAAAGTATTTCCAAAGCAATTACACATCTCTTATCCTGTAATGTATTTTTTGCGTCAATAAAAGCAAATGTGAGGGTTGTCCACATAACATCACAACTACCGAACAGTTTAATTGAAATTAACATACATATTAAATGTATATATGTGTATTATGGAATAACTTAGAAGATTTCATAATTTGTTATTATTATCCAGTTCATTACATTTTTACCAATGTATTTCTTCAATATTTCTACTTTTCCTC
Source organism: Strongylocentrotus droebachiensis (assembly GCA_035222895.1). NCBI lineage: Eukaryota > Metazoa > Echinodermata > Echinoidea > Camarodonta > Strongylocentrotidae > Strongylocentrotus > Strongylocentrotus droebachiensis. Next base: position 70,650 of record JAVYIG010008717.1, on the reverse strand, counting down.
GGAGCATATGCTGTGAACTAATGGATATTCCTTGTCAGTTCCATCATGTTATGTCAATGGGCTTACACTGTATGCGTGTACATGTCCTTTTTGCAATGTACATTTGCTACGAAAATGTCAACAATATTGTTTGAGATATAAAATATAGAGTTAACAAGTGAATTATTCATACTCCTTGTAAATGTGATTTTTTTGGGATGCATTTTTTTGTAACTTAAGAATAAAAGGTTGATTGGGTGAATTAGGGCCCTTTTTAGAAATAAATGTACATGTAGTTGTAACGTTTTCAATGGAATGAAAGTTTTACGGTGTAATTGTTGAAATCAAGAATTTTAAATCCTGTTTTCATGTTCTCACAATAGTTGTGTTAAAATTACAATAAGAAAGTTCAAACTTGTAAAAATATGCCACCTTGAAAATGGACTAGACTGAATAATTTTGAATTTGTAATATCTATGACAATTATCAACTGCTTCAAATTATGAACCACAGCATTAAGGGTGGTTTGCAGTGGAACTTACATGATTTGCATATTTAATATAGAAATTTAAACTGTAAGCTAACTTTGGCAGACAACACCAAATTCATTGAAAACTTTACTGTGAATAGATGAAGATGATGATGATAATAGTGACGATGTTGGTGGTGATGATGATGGAGATAATGATGGTAGTAGTGGTGATGATGATGGTAGTAGTGACGACGATGATGATGGTAGTGATGATGGTGGGAGTAGTGATGATGATAATGATGGTAGTAATGATGGTGGTGATAATGATGATAATGATCGTAGTAGTGGTGATGATGATGGTAGTAGTGATATTAATAGTGATGTAATGATATTTATACAATAATATTAAAGCATGTACTAATAAAGCAATTTCCATTATCAAAAACAAGTAAACTTATACTTTTTAATTGTGCATTTTAAATTCAAATGTTTTGTATGACTGAATCGAAATAAGTACATGTAACTACAGAAAAAAAATAAACCTTGTCGTGCAATTCAACAGGCAGAGTCATCATTGCCATCACCAATGTCATCATCACCCCTCCCCTCTTCTCTTTCTCTCTCTCTCTCTCTCTCTCCCTCCCCCCCCCCCCACCCCCCTCTCTCTCTCTCTCTCTCTCTCTCTCTCTCCCAAGGCCATATAAATCACATGAAGATAAATGTTTGTCACATTTTAACACCAAGTTGATCGGCATTGATGACCAAATAATAATCACCATAGTTGTTCAAGTAATCAATGTACGAGAAATTTTGTGAAAAATAGCTTAATATTCAGGTGGCTTAGTGAAATTACCGTTACTTGCCAGATCAAAAGCACCAGTTTTGGTATAGTGCTTCCTTAGGACCTTCTGAACGATAGTAGGGTAGGAGCCTCGGCAAAAATATCATATAAGGGTGTGGGCGGGGGCGTCGCCTCGTAGACCACATAAAATTCATAAGGTAGTATAACATTGAGATTTGTAGTACAATCATAATTTTTGGTACAGGGCTTCATTAGGACCTGCTGAATCAGTGGCGGATCCAGGGAGTGGGGCCCGGGGAGCCCGGACCCCCCCCCCCCCTTGAGGTGAAATTTTTTTTAATTTTCGACACCCCCCCCCCCCGACTACACCCCCCCCCACACTGGGCGAATTTTGGGGAGCAAAACAAATTTAAAAAATAGTGCTCACTACCCCCCCCCCCCCCTCCCCCTGGATCCGCGCCTGTGCTGAATGATGGTAGGGTAGAAGCCCCCGGCATAATTATTCATATATGTGCGATTTGGGGCCCCATGGGTTTCACGAAAACCCAATGTTATATTATCTTATAAAATATTTTGGGGCTACGAGGCGACGCCCCCACCCCACACCCTTATATGATATTTTTGCCGGGGATCCTACCTTAATATAGTTCAGAAGGTCCTAAGGGAGCCCTGTACCAAAAATGGCATTTTTACAGCAACAAATCAATGTTGTAAAATTATTTGGGGGCTCCAAAAAGACGCTCCCGCCCCCACACCCTTTAATTGATTTTGTTGCCGGGGGCTCCTAGCCTAATATCGTTTAGTAAGTCCTAACGAAGCCCTGTACCAAAAATTGTGCTTTTATCCACCAAATAACGATAATCGATAAATTTGACTATATTCGGGTAGGGCCTATAGCGACTAAACAGCTTTGTAAAACTTCTTCGTTTCATTTTGTTGTTGTTTGTTCTTGTTCTTTCATTTCTCTTCTTCTTTCTCTTCTTTTTCATTTTCTTTTTCATTTTCTTTTTCTTTTTCTTCCCCAAGTTCAGAAATCAAATATGCACTGTATTATTCAAGATTATCTGGTAATCAAAGTTTGACATGGTACATTGCTGTCGATGTTGCTGTGGTCCGATTTGTCTCTACACTTTACAATGAATATGTCAAATAACGCTTCATAAAGTAAATGAGCCTGAAGAAAGAGACTATAAGCCACTTGCGTAGTTCGATTTCTTTATTTGCGTTAATTGCAAAATAGTCAATAGAGGGCTTTTTCCACTTTAAACAACGGTACATAGTCTCATAATTCTGTCGCTGTAAAGTTGGAAGTAAAATATCCGAAGTAACTGAGACAAACCCCTTTTTTTTTCTTCAAATTTATCTTTAATTTTGTTTTGCAGATGAAAAATTTCGGGATGGGTCGCATATCATGATTGTTGAATAATAACAACACTCTTTATCTCGATATTTCAAAGTGCATGTGTATTTACGTTTTTAATACCAATGGTTTAAAAAAAAGTGTACTTTCCGCTTTTTCTTGTTAGTGTCATAAACTTATCAATTGACTTCATTTAAACGAATTTTTCAAACAGTTTTGTTTGTTGCATGATGCCTAATCTGCAAATTATTCATCAGGATAATCTTCCATTTAAAGAAAATATTTGTTCTTCTTGTTTTGAAATTTGAACGGTGGTCGTCTAATCGGACATATACAAAAGGAGCAGGGGTTCATTAATTGTTATTAATAACATCAGCTAAAACGGCCTATAGGGCTTAACTGCAGAATTATCCACCATCCATGATAATGAATTAGGGTTAGGATTAGGGTCAGTGACAGGGGCTGGGTTAGAAGTAGGGTTAAGCTAGGATTGGGGTAAGGTTAAGTGTTAAGACAAGGGTTAGGGGTATGACTAGGGTTAGGGGAAGAGTTTGGACTAGGGTTAGGTTTAGGACTACGGTTGAGGTTACAATTAGTGTTGTTATGTTCAACCCATGCAGCTCATTTTGGATTACCTAGAAATCCTTTGTTTTAAGCAGGTTAAATTTAAGATTAAATAATTTGCAAATATTAATATATTGAGGATTGCCGTCTTTATCCAATTTTCTTTCACTGATTATCAAAATTAACTATTTTTCAATCAAAATGCAATTGTTGATGAAAAATTCAAAAACATATCCACACTGCTCCCCCCCCCCCCCCCCCCCCCCCGTAACACGCATACAACACAAATTATCCCCCTTCTGAATTTGATCGCCGTAAAGTCGATCGATCGACACAATTAAGGAAGTGGCGGGTAGCATTTTAGTTATAACATCAGGCAAAACACCTGTTTGGGCTAACTGCAGAATAATCCACCATCAATAATAATGATTTTAGGGTTGAGGTTATGGTCAGGGAGAGGGTTATTACTAGGGTGAGGTTCAGGGTTTAGAGTTAGGGTTAGGACAAGGGTTAGGACTAGGGTAAGGTTGCGGGATAGATCTAGGGTTAATGATTATATCTAGGTTTAGGACTAGGGTTAAGGTTACAATTAGTGTTACAACTTGTTTTACGTTCAACCCGTTCAGCTCGTTTCTGATGATTGATAAATTCAGTTTTTAAATAGGTTCAGCAAGGATGAATTAATTTGCAAATAGTAATCAATGAAGATTGAACGATCTTGTTTCCCCGATTATCAAACTTAACCATCTTTAATTAAATCTATCATCTTTAATTAAATCTAATTGCAACTTTTAATCAAAAAAAGCATACCAACCGTGCCCCCCCCGTTAATACACATCCAAGCCCATCCAAGACACATAAACGGACACCAATCCCCCCCCCCCCGAGGCCAACTAGCTATAAGGACCATTATTCATAAAGACCGCTATTTATTAGGACCACAATTTATAATTTGAGAAAAGGGTAATCATTCATAAGGATAGCTAATCTTAATCGAAGAGTGTCGCTATTTATCATTTGAGAAGAGAGTAGCTATTCATAAAACAGAATGAAGGTCGCTTTTTATAATGCGGAATGAGGGTCGCTATTCATAATACGAGAAGAGGGTCGTTATTCATAACACGGAATGGGGGTCGCTATTCATAAAAAAATTGAATAAGCAACAAAATGACAAGAGAGTTAATTGTTGACTGGGAGCACCCCTATGGCTGTGGCATATGTATTATGGAAAGCAACGCTTTTCTCGGATTATGAATATCGACCCTCTTCTCATATTATGAATAGCGATCCTCATTCTGCATTAATTATGAATAGTGACCCTAAATTTATCTTATGAATAGCGGTCCTAGTGACCCCCAATATAAATTATGAAAAGCGACCCTCATCTCACCTTATGAATAACGGTCCTCATGCTTTTATCAATAGTTACCGCCTTCGTGTTTTATATATGCAGTTCGACGTTATGAATAGCGAGATTACCCCCACACCCTCCCTCCCCCCATCCTCTGGTGTTGAAGATGGGAGGCCTAACCAAATATTGAAGGGGGAAAAGACGGGGGAAAGGGAAAAATCAGAAAATGGAAGAAAGGAAGATAAGAAGTGGAAGAGAAAGTAAAAAGGAGATGATACGACACCCTACGGGCCCCGTCCGACGCCCTGCAACTCAATTCCTACACCCCAAACTCTCGCTTTTGCTATGCTACATCATCGCATGCCCTCATTACAACATACAGAGCCACAAACTGACTTATACACACAATCGCTTTCCCTCTGTCGTCTTACTTCCATCATTATTCTTCTTTTCCATGTCTTCACAGTTCATCTGTTCCATTCTTCTCACGCCACCCCCTCCCTCTCTCTCCTCTTATGCATTTCTTCCTTCTTCTTTTTTTCTAACTTAACCCTCTCTCTTTAACCCTAATCAGGCCGGGCTATTTGAGGTCTTAGTAGGGCCGGGGGGGGGGGGCCATTATGCCCCCCCCCCCCTATAAGATCTCGGCCGCGAAGCGGCCGATCGCCGCGAAAATTTGCACGCATGTCAAGTGAAGTGTATAGAATAATATGATAATTTCAATTTTTTGAAAAATTCACTCATTTGCATATTTATGGTAATTTATGCAAATAAAGTCATAAAATCACATTTTTACCCACAAATCATATATTATTCATATTCAAGCATTCTTTTTCTCTACAAATATTCATTAGACCATTCTGAATAATAATACAACAACAAAATTTGGAAGAGCCAGCTTATTCCTTATGTTATCTGTTGTTTTTATAATTTCTTATGTATTTCACTGTTTTTTTAACTTATGTATTTCATTGTTTTTGTTGTTTTATTTCATTTCTTACTAAAATTCAACCATTTTGACTACCAAAACAACCACATAACCTTTAAACAAGACCCAATAACCCATGTTTGATCTGTTTTGAGAAAAATGACTTTTCCATATGTTTTGTACACAAATCACGAAAATGAGCGATTTTCGGGCTGACATGCAAAGACAAAAGGTCACATGACCTTGTAACCGTAGGTCCGATTTTCAAAAAAATTCTTTTGAAAGTTGCGCAAGACTCAAAAGATAAAAGTCAGCGAGCGGCGGGGCGCCATCCATATGTGTTCCCGAGCAATCGGAAAAATCGTGGAGGGGGGGCCATAATGCCCCCCCCCCCCCGGCCTTATTAGGGTTAAATTGATCTCTCCCTGACACTTTCTCTCTTTCAGTATTGTTCGATTATGTTTCTATGATATATCCTCATATATTGTGTGTGACTGTCATGAATTACATTATAGAATATGAATAGGCATTACATTTGCATTTTAATATGGTTCAAAATCAAACAAATCTTCAGTATTTACTTGTCACACACTCAATTAATCAGTCTCGATTTCTATTTAAAATATGAATATTCCTCACTTAACAATAATTATAAAAAATAATACTAATGACGAATCTATTCTATTTTTATCATCAATTTGTTTGCAAGTATGGAATAAGTAATAAGTTGTGATCTATTGTACTGTGTATTATTTGTACTTGTCTATATCTCTAAGTTTTGTTGAGAGGCTTTTTAAAACTGAGCTTGTAAAACTAATGAAACCATTCTACTACTACCACTACTACTATTACTACTACTACAGTCAGAAATATCAACATGCACACCAAACAAAAAATAAAGCACATACAAAACAGACTTTGTTTGGGTATTCCATGAAGAATAATTTTAGTATAATACCTCCTACAAAATGTGAGGAAAAGTTGAGTTTTGTGACACATGCTCCTACTAAAATTGCTTCACAATAGTTCCCAACATTAAATGAATTACTAACTTTAATCCTGGACCAATACTATACCTAACCCTAAATCTTGCTTAAATATTAATCTAACCTTAACCCTAACCCTACAATTTTGATAAACTAAAGCCCGGAACAATTGTCAACACAGCAATTCTCGAATTGCAGCAAACCGACATCGTGTTCCTGAAATCATATTTACTACATGGTAATTTTTCTTCATTTACACTATTGTATTTCAGCATGACCTATGTACAATAAAACCGGTCTGATTGTATATTTTGAATGGAATGTATAGCACTATTATCCCCACAAAAAATAGCAAATGTTATTGAAATAATGTATATATTTACACAGGTGATATATCAATAGCCTCATACAGAAGCTATGCCGTAAACATGTTTACAACTTTACAATGCTTTCATTTGTTACATATTTAATGTACATAGAGCAATAGCTGCAGTCAGGTTTAATACGCCCACACAAATATAGATGTGTTGCCCACACCTGAAACATAGCACAAGAGGTAATAAGGCCAGTCAAAGTAAATAATAAGAATGAAGTACCCGTAGGCACTTGGTCACCTTTAAATTCAGAAAACTTACGTAGCTTTTAATAACTAGTTTGTGATATTTTACATGGTTACAGAAAAGAAAAGAAGCCATATAGGAATTTAGATGATGACAGGGGACTAATAATTGTCACCTCTTATGTTTTAGTACAGTATTCAACTTTTGCAAGAAATAATTTCAAGGAGCTTGTATAGAATGGTAATCATCTTGCTATCTAGCAACACATATCAGAAAAACCTGAACAAATAGTTAGGCAGGGGGTTACCAACTTTTGCATGAGCTATAAGACACTACATGTAATATATGGCTCCGTGGCGCCTTAAGGTGATCTCATTTGGTTCTTGTGTACATACACATCTTTAAAAAATAGTATGGTTGAATGCTCAATATTTTTGCTTGTTTGGGTTTATTTTTTATGTTAAAATCATCTTGTAATATAAGCTTATAAGTGGTATACCATAATCATTCTCATATCCTTTTATCATTATTCTAATCATTTTACAAACTATATAAATCACATATAAGGTTTATTAGTTGCAAGATGATTGTACACCTGAAGTTGACTTTTCCTGAATGCCATTACGATAATACCATCAAATAAATATTATCTAATGGACTTTACATAAAGTGCTAAATAATAAATGCAGTTTTGGCAGAGATAAGGTGCTCAAAGGATCTCTTTCGGCACCCATTTCCTTCATCTGAGGCCTAAAATAAAATAATAATAATAATAATGATTCCGCTTTTATATAGCGTATGATGTCTCTAAGTGCTTTACAGGTATATTATTACCCCGGTCATCAGATTCAGGCTTACCCGCACACTATGTATGCACATTCTCTACTCCCTGGGGATCATTCCAGCCAGGTGTCATTTTTACAAGTGCACACTTGCTCATCTTACCACATTAACTTTCGCATCCTACATACCGGTAGCTCTTTTCCATATTCGTAAGGAATTTTGTACATCATAGGGCCGGCAGAAATACATCTCACTTTTCAGAATACCTACGCTTATTCTTTGGGGTGAGGTTTTGTGAGGTTTCCTCTAACAATAGTGGATGATCGACCTTTCACAAAAATTTGTAGTATAATGAAACAAATGGATATCCCACATTTATCAAACTACACACCCTATTTGTTTAACTTGTATCCTCTTAAATTGTTTGCTCTAATTCAAACCCAAATTAAATATCATCAAAATACAGTGATATTGATTGAGTTCTGTAAACTCTTACAAATTACATTTTTTCAAATTTGTGTAACCTCCAAGAAACTTGCAAATTATTTTAAATAATTAAAACGTTTAGATATAAAGTGTGAAATTTTATAGTCATAGGTTCTGAAACTTCTTTGTAAGAAATCAAAATATAGCGCTCTTTTCGATTGCCACAGCAGGAGCTTTTTTTCAATTCAACACTAGTGAACACATATTTTTTTATACAGTAGGTTTGCGGTTGCACCATTTGTGAGAGAGAGAGAAGAGGTTTGAGGAGTCCTGAAAAGGACTCTGACTCGGTAATCTTTCTTGGACGAGTGTAGTCCTGAAAAGGACTGTTTGTTATCTTTCTTAGCATATAGTTCTCAGGAGAACTATAGCGCTTGGAGAGGATGAGTGGCTCGACGTTTCAAACAGGTTGACTATCCGTCGTCAGGAGTGGAGAATAGCTGGCGTGCGTGAGCTTAAGTCACCGGGGTGCGGACGTCAGGGAAAAATAGTAGTAGACCGTGTCGGCTTCAGTCATCGGGGAGTGGGCATGGATGGTCGGCTGGTAATTCGTCTGACTGTCCGCCTGGGCTGGAGGCTCCGGGTTGCGGACTTAGGAGAGTTTCGAGTCGATGAGTGGGGGGTGCTGTCGGCGAGACGCTGTGTGTGTCCCCGACGTAGGCGGCGTTGTAGTCTGTTGTCGTCTGCTGTGCATTGTAGCTGTGAGGCTGGCGGCTGCTTTGAGGGTCGGCGGGTGGCGGTGGTTAATGTACGGGTGTCTGTCGGGGTGGTGAGGGCGGTGCTGGAGGCGGTGGTGGAGGAGAAGTGACCGGGTACTTGTTTTTTTACTCGAGACAATTAAACATTCAAAATCTATTCATTGAAAAATCTCCATTTAATGTCTCTTTGAATCAACCTTAACCTTAGGCTGATCATACCAAGGGCCATGCTATAGCCTCTGCCAGGTCCCTCTCAGTGCGTGTGTGAACCAGCGTAAACCTTGTACTTGAAGGGATCCCATATGAAATCTGTTGGTTTGAAAAATAAAGAACAGAGCTTCCATTTTATTTTTTGGTCTCAAGAACAGTGTGAACAGTGCTAACAATAATATATCTTGGAGTACATTCATTCAAATGTCTACAATTTCTTCCGAGATGAATTTTTTCCCTATCATACCATACCATACTATCATATCATATAATATACAAATATTGTCTAGTATTAAGTATTCTACAATTGTTGTAATATTGTACCTGTACACTGTATTGCCAATACTAACAAATGGAAAGGTTCACATTGTTTTTCCCCAATAATTATCTATAACATAACGATCTATAAATTGTATTATATGCAATGCTCTACAATTTCTATGTGAATAAGTCACAGTACAGCATATATCAAATGAAATGACTTTCAGGAACAAAACAATAACAAAGTTGAGTTATTATCATATATATTCTAAGTAAAGACAAATATACTCAAGAGTTTGGTTTGATCGGTCATTTTCATACCGTAAATATATTTCATGCAAAAACATCTTCTTTACCTGCCTCTTAATAAATCATTTCATTCTCCTGCTTTGAAAAATTGTATTTCAATAATAAACACTTTCAGAATACCAATACCACACATTACGTGTTGTTAGGTCAGGCAGGCCATAATGTTTACCCAACCTACATGTAGCAACAACTAATCCTTGCAATTTGCATCCTGACTACCGGAATTGAGGTACAATAATAGAAAACAGGTGAATGTACATGTAATAGCTCATCGCAAGGTACACGTACATGTACATGTATGTATACATTTGAATACATTTTGAAAATTGTCTACTACATGAGCATATTAGTCAATTATGATCCAAAAGCATCAATTTTTACATCCATTAATTGAAAAACTACATTGTACATGCATGCAGCACTTAATAGCCAGCAATAAAAAAAAATGGTGAAAAAATGGGGTAGGAGTCTTAAATACCTTGATCATTGAACACCCCTAAGTTTTTTTGTTACAATCCATCTACATTGTACATACCTCATAGATTTGCTGCTACTGTTACACTGGATCAACTTGATCTACCACTTTTTCAAAGGATAATCAAGAGCCCCTTCTCACAATCGGTGGAGTACACATGCCATTTCTTCTTTATCTTGACAGTGACCTTGTGCCTTTGCGTTGATTGTCATCAAGTGTCTACCTGCCCCTCTGAAAAATGAATAAGCATTTTAAGAATTATAAAATTATATCAAATATCTAACATATCATACAGATTACAGGATCAAAAGAAGTACATATTCTTACAATATTCCAGTACACTACATACATGTATGTGTAGGTGATAGATCAATATGTCTACATGTGTACATGATACACCAATTCGAAATTTCTTTGACAAAGCCAAAGAAATCCATGTTATGTAAGCAAAGGATATACAAATCTTCCAATAAATATTTGCGAAAAGCATCTCAAGTATACAAAACAGTGATAATTACACAAATCTTGTGTATGTCAATATTGTTGAAGATGTACAGTACATGTACACCCTGTATAGGAGACAATTCAAATTTCATAACAATGTGATTCAATCTCTGTATGACCATAAGATTGAATGTACATGTACATGTACAGAATACTACAAAAAATTGCCACATTGAAGCTAATGTCAAAAGGACTTCACAGAGGATTTGAAAAGACTAAAATGTGATTTAAGTTCCATGAGCTGCTATGTAAAATGATTCAGCAGTGTACTGAGTACTAGCACTATTCTAAACGATTTTCTGTCACATTATAAGATATATTATACAAAGCAATATTTTTTAATTTTTAACTAACAATTTCCTACTCGATTTGGTTTTCCTACATTCTTGTATGGCTGGTAGTTTGTCTATCCACAACATGAACTCTCTAGGTGAAATTTTACAGGAACCAGTAGTGAATTTGATCTGTGTTTGCTTTATTACCTTCATGTATACAGTAGCAGGTAATTTTACAGGTACCATGCATTAAAATGCATATTTGCCCGGTCCGCAAACTAACAGTTTTGAGCGGGCAATATTTCCTGATAGTTTCTCTCTTTCGGGTTTCACCATTCACTTTAAGTACAAAGATTGTGTTCCATATTGAGCCCATTACGTATTGGCCCCATTAAATATCCGGGACCTTTCAAACAGCTAAATCGCTGCAAAGTTTGAGCAGACTATCATGCGGCGCGGTAGTAGGGTATAGTGACCGTACGTGATTCACAAATGAATAGGTAATAATTATAATCTTTTGGGAGATACAGTGATATGCATTTATATGTACATGTATTGCCCTTACTGAATTAGTGAAGGCAATACAGGGTGTATTACCTTGTTTCTCCCTCAAGGCCAGTAATATTATGACAATCATGTTAAGCTCCAATTAATGACAGGTTATGCCAAACTATACCATTTGAGAACCCTTCATCCTAAATCTTCTACATACCGTAGGTGAATTTCACATATCTTGGGGGCAAAGAATGTGATCCTAATAGCTATTCATAACCATGTACAGTATCATCATGATATTCGAACTACATGTATCACATCAAATGCAATACATACCAACATATTTGATTTAGAGAGGCTGCGTTGTTGTGAGGAAAAGTTTTTGCCCTGAATTTTTGTTAACATTTTTATTTACATAAGGGTGGTGTTGATATGCTTATTATTATTTACATAAATAGAAAATGAATTAATGTGACACCTACATGTACAGGGTGTATATCAAGATTTTTTTTCTCAAAACTATTGCAGCTACAATGTACCATTTAAAAAAAAGGAAGGCTATTTGCTTAGAAGTCAGGGTCAGCAAGACAACCATTACTGGAAGACATTGGAAGATCACATTACCAAAACAAAGTATTCAGAATTTTGAACCACATTGCTCACTTCATCACTGTATGGAAAGAGAATGACTACCGGTAGTCTGATTTGATTTTGTTTCTTTAAATATAGCCCAAAACAATACTGGTACTATCTACATGTTCAGTGAGATGGAGAAAGGGAATGGCCCATAAATCGTAACTGATACCACTTAAATCTATAATGTAGCCTCACAGCTCACTGAACATTGTATAATAAATTGAAACAGGATTTTCCAAAGATTATAATTTTATACTACTCAAAATAGTAGGCTTTTGACCACTTCTAGTGCAGGTACAGGCCATAGTTCATCCATACTTCAGAGTTGAAGCTGCCAGGAGAGGAATTTAATCTATTTCTTTTTATTAGTATACAAATGTTTTAATTTTCTGATTATACCTCAGATCAAAACCTGTTTTGCTTTAAAAAGTGATTTGAAGAAAGACAATCGCAACCAATTTCAACCAAACTACCCGGTAGTAAATTGAGCTTCAAATTTAGATTGCATGTAAATGTCACAGATATTAAATATTTGAAGGAAATATGCATTTCTGAAACAATCCACCCTGTTTAGAAAGTTGGTTTTGGTTAATATCACTTATGAGAATATAATACTATCCTTTTTTATTCTGTAATACAGGTAGACCTATTTCTCTATGCAATGATACCCAATTGATTGTGGTGCTATTATTGAGAGTTATCATTTTGAGAGTTTCACCAGTTCTTTTGGATAACAAGACATCTGTTTAGGTGCAGAAATCTACAATCACTATGGAAATGACGAACAAAGAAAGCGGACAAAATATACAGTTCCTCATTCTACCCTCAACAATTGCTATATATGGTAGACAAAGGAACATCCCTTCACTGCTATTAATTAAAAATGTGTAGAACAAGATGCATGTGACACCTGTTCTACAGATTTTTACATAATAGCAGTGAAAGGATGTTCCTTTGTCTACCATAGCAATTGTTGAGGGTAGAATGAGGAAATGTATATTTTGTCCGCTTTCTTTGTCCGTCATGTTCATTGTGAATTTCATTAATGTACATGTATGTACATGTATTTTAGAATCAACATTAATATTAAGAGTCACTATTTTGTTTGCAACATTGTCACTTACATGTATCATGTTTCCCATTCAGCAGTATACTGCACATATCAAAGTTACAAAATCCATATAATTTAGGCACCAATGTAAACAGAAATTCATTGGTTAAAGAATGTTATGCAATGCTATGCAAATGATGAATTAACAAACAACAAACTTTTAAAAGTATTCATACAATCATGTTGACGGAAAATTAAAATTAAAATTGCAGAATAGGCAAGGTCCTGAAGTTTGATGTCTTTTGATATTCTTGTCTACTGAAAACAAAGCTACAATGTACATGTATTTAAATTCTGTAATACAGCTTTTTGACAAAGCTTTCACATTTCCTACACTGCAAGACATAAACAATAAGGTGTCTTCATTTTTGTTGCCATGCATTAACAAATAGTGTTATGTTTTGAGCCTGAACTCATATCACAGAATGTTTGTTGTATGATTGCTAAATGTTGGTATTTTTATACACTCTACATGTAAAATGGATATTCATTATTCAACATTTGAAAAGTTCTTTAATACAATAATATCTCTAGGGTTGATAAAATGTTATACTTCTATTCAACATTAACCACAAAAACATTTTTAGCTGTTGGGTGAAATATTTGCTCACTGTGTTAAAAAATGTTCTACTAAGAGTTGTTCAGTAATTGAAGTTATGGAAATAATACAGGTAATCACTATTCATTCCATATTGTTGTTAACCAATTGACCTAGCCAATGACTTTGACTCACTCCATATTTAAGAACATCATTACAATTTTTAAATATTGACTTTTGGATGATGAATGAAGTTTATAATGATGAATTTCATGGCTGTTTGATGAACAACACATCAGCAACAACATCAAAATATAGAGTTGTTATATTCAGTGTACAACTGCATGCTTCTGCTGCAAAATATCAATAATGTTGTTGGATCATATAATATACCAACCTTTATAACAAGTTGAATCCATAAATAAAGAAAGATCAGAGAAAAAATTGGTGAGAGTTTAAAAGAAATTAAAAAAAACAATAAGAAAGTTCAAAGAAATTGATTTAAAACAAGAAGAACAAAATTATTAGAAAGTTGTAATCACTTAACATTCACAACCAGCAATGTACAATACCCTGTAAGTCATTCTACTGGGACATAATTGTAAATCTCCATTTGTTTCACACTTTTAAAACAAAGTTTACAGTATACCAGTCCCTTTTCTCTCAGAGCTGTACTAAAAAATATATTCAGAGAGCTCAATAGGTCCTCCAAAAATGAAGAGGTTCTATCATAGTCATATTACATGTGTAAGTGTTGAATGATATTGGTCCAACATAACATCACTATACATGCCCAATCATCAATTCAAAAAATTGAAATTCATATACAGACTACAAATTTCAAACATTAAAACCTTACATGTACTTATTACTTGTCTGAGTTTGTTCAAACTTTCACCAGCCTGCTTCTAAATTTTTTCTGTTTCCTTCAGAGCATCTTACTTTTAGGGTTACATTTCCCATAAAAAACTATTACTATCAATACTTGCTAATGGCTCTCATTACCTTTAATATCTTTACTAATTAGATAAAAAGGGTCACAAAATAAGCATTAAAATTGTAACTTCAAACACTCTTTTGGTGTTGAATAACTTGAACATCAAGTGTCATGTGATGGTTTAAAGGCTTTAACCTTTTTACCAGGCAAGTCTTCAATAATATTCCAATTACCGGTATTTATACAATATCTTTTATTGTCATTAAATTGTTTCTGGAATTTAGTGCTGTGAGTTTAGTGTGTAATTTCCATTCAGTGCACACAGCCAGTTTATCTTTGCGTGTACACAGTTATAGTTCAATAGTTCAATAGTAGATGTATGTAATTAATTAAGCTTGTAATACAATGTAAAGCGCATAGAGACATACCTTGTATAATGCGCTATAGAAATATAATTTATTATTATTATTATTATGACATTTACCAAAAACAAAAGCAGTATTTCAGCTAGGTACATTTGTACATGTACAGTATGTTGTACAGTACATTTAAGACCAGCAATCCAGCGCGCATTCACAACAACCATTTTTCTCTGTAAAGTTGTTACAGTAGTAACAGTACTGCACACAAAATCATCATGCTCATGGAATAGTCAGACCGCAATGATTGACATATTAGCGATTTTTTTTGCTCAGCAACATACAGACCTTCGCGGACGCAGAGCACTCAGGTTTATGGCCGTCGCATACAGACTGCCCTCAATACAATACGTGGTTTCGCTTTTCGGTGAATGCGTACGTACATGTATCTCTACGGAGGTATTGCATTTGCAATGCTATTAGGCAATTTTCGTAATGTAACCAAATTTAATGCAAACGTCTTTGTGAAGTGCCTCGATACTAAATATTTCTTTCACCTGATAAGGATAATAGTATTTCAATAGACAGAATACAAACTGCATACATTAGTTGTTGCCAGTTCGACAAACATTAGGGGTATTTCGCAAGCTAATTGCGGACAGAGAATCTGCGGTTCGTGTGCAAAATCAAGAAGCTACTATAGTAACAGCAGGGTGATCGCTGAGGTACTGAAATCCAGAACGGGTTTTGGCCAAATCTATGGGCGTTCTCAATGACGCCCCAAGTGAATAAACAGCCAATCAGTGAGCTTGTACCAAAGATGGTTATGAGAATTTTGTCGTCTAATAACGAAGGATGACGAATTTGAACGGGCGGATCTAGCTTCTTTTCTATGGCGTGGGCGGGCGGGGTTGACATTTGAAAAATCGCGCCGACCAATATTTCGCTTAGTGGGGGGTAGGGAGCACTAAAATTTGTTTTCAATTTGAAAAAAGTGCCAACCAATATTTTTTTTTTTTTTTGGGGGGGGGGGGAGGTAGAAAGAACCTTGGCCAGCCAAAGGGGGGATTTAAACCTCCTAACCCCCCTAGATCCGCCCCTGGCACAAATGACTCTTCGGTGAGTTTTGTTTCTTCCGATTATTGTTTCTGAACAGTAACAACATGAATATGGATATAACATGAATTGTTTTAAAACTTGATGATAAATTATTGTTGAAATTTGATAAAAAGCCGTTTTGTGGCTTGGTCGAGACAAGTTGTGCTAGTCGTGTAGTCCCGTCTGTACTGTATTGCGTTGAAGGGAACAGGCCATTTTCGTAATGTAATCAAATTTAATACATACTGTACGTCATTGTGAAGTTCCTCAATACAAATTATTTCATTCACCTGTCTAGGATTCGCAATAGTCAGAATGCAAACTGCAAAAGTGTGGCAACAACTAATGTATGCAGATTGGATTCTGTCTATTTAAATACTATTATTATTATCAGGTGAATTAAATAGTTTGTATCGAGGCACTTGATTCACTTGGGGCGTCATTGAGAACGCCCGTAGATTTGGCCAAAACCCGTTCTAGATTTCAGGGCCTCAGCGGTCATCCAACTGTTACTATAGTATCTTCTCGATTTTGCACACGAACCGCAGATTCTAATTCCGCAATGAGTTTGCAAAAATTGCCTATTATTATTACCATGACGGCAAGAGAAAAGACTCAATGGCATTGGAAAAGTTGTAACTGTACAGGTGTAGTAACCATACTGCACACAAAACTATTGCGCTCGCTGGAAAGTTAGATCACAATAATTGGCATTATTTGCATGATGACAAGAGAAGAGACTCAACGGCATTGAATCAAAATTGTACAGTGTATGGAAATGATTATTCAAGGAAGTAGCAGTGGAACTTAAACTTTATTTTTAGACTGATGACAGACATTTTAGTGAAATATTGACTTCAGACTCTTATAATCCTGAAAAACAAATGATTTTTTGTTCTTCGTTTATCTGTTGTGTAGTGGTGGTTTCGTGCCTATACACGGTCGCAGCACTATTCTGGATAATAATTTAGTCTGGTTCTGCATAATAATTTATCAAATATCTTCTACACATTCTTACTTTTTTTTAATTATCTTCAGAAGCATTCATAGAATTCATTGCGTATCAACTATCAACCAAACTACATGTAACTCAAATGTCATACAAGAATGGTGTTGTTGTATTTTACAGCTATTTTCAGTTCATTCCTTTTTCTTTTCAGGAGATTTTTGTACATTGTACAGTACATCAACCTTTAGGGCCAATTAAGTGTCATCATTGATTTGACGGTATTGAAGGACTCAGATGGAGGAGTTATTATGTGGTTACTTAATTGGAAAATTGGAAGTGATCAGTTGCATCACAATAAAGAATACCAGGAGTTATACTGGCATATACATGTACATCATTACATATTAGTAAAGATTTGTTCAATCAGAGATGCAGTCTTGTTTAATAGTTACCCTGGTATAGAAAATGTGAGTAACTCATACCAACAAAATCATTACCACTATTTGGCATACATACATGTACATGTACATGTACAAATATAAATATGGTCAATGTTAACATTAATCCTTATATACCGGTAATCATCTAGTGTATAAGTAAATGTTTGCATGTTTGATTTGGGTTTCTGAATATTTAACTACTATCAGCTTGCCAATTTGATAATTTCAGTAAAAAGAGATTCAAAAAAACAAAATTAAGTATCCTTTTTTTTATCAATATTTATCCTCAAACACAATTTTTTGAAAATCCTTGCAGAAATGTGTTTTAAATGACATCCTTGTCTTTCACATTATGATACAATTTAAGTGAAATTTTGTCATCAAATTTTTGGCAAATTTGGGGCTCCCAACACTTTAGAGGGGCTTTAAACTGCAAGGGAAATGTTCACTATGGTTCATTGTACAAGATATGTACCAGCCAAATATGTAGTTGGGGGTATGTATCTAAATTATCCATTGCAGGCAAATGATCAAGATCTTCTTTGCATGAGATTAGCTTTTTTACATTTTTGTTATAATTTATTAAGGGGATGAGTTCAATAACTCATCCTAACGTGTCCTCCCAGTGGTTTAGGATGGGATCTTGTTGCGGATAGCAGACCAGCATGTTTCTTCTGATAGGGTCTTCTTGGATTGATTTTTTCCAGTAAGTTTTCTTCCACTCAAAGACCAATGCACTTTGTATACAAGTTGAATTTAGCTGTAATTGGGCAAGATTTTGTCTCTATACGTACGGGTTAGTGAGGGGAGGCTATGCAATGCAGTTTGTGTGTGATCACCCATCTCACCTCGCACAGAAGCTTCAAGAAAAGCATCAGATAAGCTGAAAGTACATGTACATGTAAGTCCTTCTATTTTGATGTTCTACAATTAATGTTATTTTCATAGTACCGGTATAAGAAAATTAGATTCATTTTGTTTTCAATCATTTTTTTTTCTATATCATTTTGTCTAGATAATGAAAAGAAAGTAGGCAAAAATTATGGAGTAAATCTCTAATTGACCCCCCCCCCCCACCCCCTCCATTGTGCATATGCCAAGGATAACCGTAAATGTGTCTGTGCAGGCGCGTACGCAGGGGGGGGGGGGGGTTGGGGGGTTAACCCCCCCCCCCCCTTGGTATTTTTATGTGTATAAACCCCCCCAAAACCCCCCTAAAACCCCCCCCCCCCTTTTGGATTTTTATTATTTTCTATTTTTTTATTATTAAAAAAAAAAAAAAAAAATCCCCATTGACTGACCAAAAACAGGTGACCTTACCCCCCCTCAACGGAGCAAAATGTCAAATTTCGAGGTCAAAAAAAAAAAAAAAAAATGTCCTCTTACCCCCCCCCCCCCCCCCCCCCCCCCCCCCCCCCGCTTATTCAGCGGTCGGCTGAGTCGTTGCGAAATTTTCGGCCCGAATTATAAATGTTAAAACCCCCCCGTTGAAAAAATCCTGCGTACGTGCCTGTGTCTGTGTATGGGGAAGTTTGACAAATGTCAGTTTTATTTCGAAATTCCCCATACCAGACAGTTATTTCTGTCTATTGGCGAGAGAGATGCCAAGGCCAAAGGTCTCAATGACTGCTTTGAGGATGATTGCATCTGTGCCATATTGTTAGCACTTACAATTACATGTACATGTACATGTACACTGAATTCAGTTCCGTCGTGAGTAATTCTCCTGCTCGTTTGCTTGGAGTGACAAGATTTTGCGTGTATTTGTAGTATCACGTTCTTCAATGGCAGTTTGCATTCTTTCCATTTGTAGAGGTGTACATCTATGGACTTATTTTCAGCTTATCTGTCCAGCTCCAGTTTGTGAAGCTACTGAACTGTGCAGGATGGGTATGGCGCTCATGCACACACAAACTGCATTGCATAACCCAGGGCTGCCAACCCTCCCGCATTTGGAGGGAGTCTTATGTCACCACACTCCTTCTCCCGCCGTCCCACCAGCTCGTAGCGGGAGACTCCGCCACCACGCCCTTCCTCCTGCTCTCCCGCAAGCTCCTGGTTTATGAAAAAACCTCACGCCAGACGTGTAAAATAAACCAGCGTACTCGGGGGGGGGGGGGGGGGGGGGGGGGGGGGTGGGGAACTTATTACCCTTCCCTGTTGAGCAACAAAAAATTGCATAAATATCTCCCTTGAAGCAGTTCCCCAAGTTGATAGCCCCGATAACCTCCCCACAGCCACACTCAGTCAGCTCTGTATTGAGGCAGTCAGTGAATATGGAGGAGCCTGACGTAGTTATTTATCATGTTTAGATCTAGATCTATAGTATAGGCTACATGTAGCTAAGCCTAGGGCTAGGCCTAGAGCCTAGGGCTAGGCCTAGTTTTATATATAATCTACTATCTAGCAGAACAACCATAACCATTGATTGATATCAGACTTTTCAGAGACCAAAGGCAAAGCAAAGGCAAGGCTTTCGGTCCAACATCAGGAACATGCAGGCTAGGTTCGCACTCATCGATTGACGAGTACTTGTACTAAAATGCATTAATTAACTGACTAACAAAGTTATAGTCTCATCTTCTTAGGCCTGGCGGGCGCAGCCGGGCTCAATTCATTCAACCAATGGTGGTGATTTAGGGCTTTCCCCGCGGTACCATACCTACATGTACATGTAGAAATCTAGGCCTACAATGTACATGTAGCTCTAGTCTGGATACTGCGGTTTCAAATAAGTAATGAAGCTATGATAAGAGGGGTCTATATAATCTACTACTCTTATTGACAATTAAGGAAAAACCAAAACAAACCTTAAAACATCTCGAAAACACCATTTTAGCGGCTTCTGTGGCGTGGTCTGTCTCTGAATGAGGAGGGCATGGGCGACGGATCGACGATGAACTAATAGTAATAGACTAGTCTAGTTCTAAGCACACGCAGACCGCTATTTGTGACATTAAGCTGATCAAGTGTGTCTCATGATCTGACTCTCATCTCGACTCCAACTGACCGTCGACCCTACGGCTATCCCCAGTGGCATATCTTAGGGTGGGGGGGGGGGGGGGGAGAGGAGGGGGTCCCTCACCTGGCCAAAAACCTGCTTTCAAATCAAAATGAAGACGGGCGTCCTCCCCTGGGCACAAAAAAAAGGGGGGGGGGTGGGGGTGTTGATTTTAAACAAAAAAGTAGTGCTCAATACCCCCCGCCCCCCCCCCTTCCCTCGTTGCTCGTGTGTCAATCACGGAACTTCCGTGATGTCCATCAGAACGGATCACATAATGTTGTTGTTTTATAGTTTTTATTGGCGTGTATATTTAGACTGCAATAGTCTTTTCACAAGCTTGACGCAAACATTATTTCCTATAATTTCATCGTCATTTCTCTCCATCATAAACTTTAATAATGTTATATTCCGATCCAACGTCTATTCTGATTAAGAGTATAGCAATTTAGAACAACAGTCTTAGAAAAACATAAAAATTGACCGGTATAATAATAGGCCCAAATTATCCTATTAAAAAAAAAAGTTTATGGTAACGTAAGACTTTGGAACTGTTCCTTAGTTTATTTTAGCAGTGTTGAAACCGTCAATACCCATGTACATGTGGCTGTGTTTTAGATGAATGGTCGAAACTAAAATTTATGCTGAACAAATAAAGCGACCAAATAAATAAAATGTTAAGCTTTGCTTATGATTGCGGTCTCCTGCACTTTTCCAACAGAATAGTTCGGATAATACTTTACATTTATGATAATATGTTATGGAAATAATAAGTTTCGTTATTATATGTACATATATTATGTACAAAAAACATTTTGACATTAAGAAATCATTGTTTGTTTATGTTGTATTATACCTTACATGTGTATTATGTTCTTTGTTATTCAGTTATATTTTATTTGGAAAAAATGCAGAAATCAAATCAAATCAAAAATATACGATATAAAACGGGTGATAATAGTATAGATGCGCCTACAATTTCACATTATTTTATTCTGTTCGCCCCACGATACAATTTGATGTCTGAGAAAATTAGACTAACTTCCGGCAACATGGAAAAAAAATTAATTACTGCGTATACTATAGTAGGTAGTCTTTAATAATGAACAGGTTACGACGTTACATGGTTGAATGTTGAAACGAGATGTTGTATGTGGTCAATTTCTCTCTCTGACAAAATATACTGCCACATCTTTAGACACACGCAAATATTCCTCATGCTCCCTAGGCCCTGCGGAGGGCTAAGTCAATCAGAGATTATTGAGACTTAATATAATATTTAATTTATTTCTGTTTTCAAGACTAGTACCATTTATCAATACATGTGTAGGCCATTTCACAATTATATACTTTCCACTTGAATAGCAACAATAAGCATTATCATAATTTAAGACCAACAAAATATATATTATTACATTAGCAAACCAAGGAATTTGTTTTTTCCAATACAAATATCCTTATTCCTGTACATGAACTTCAAATTGGCTACTTGCCTGGTTGCTGCAGAAAGAATAGATACGTATGTGGCTTACGTCATCATAAAGCTTGGCCTTTTCTAAAAACATACTTATAATTGTACTTTGATGATTGTGAATAAGCAAGGAATCTATAACAATAAATAACAAAAGATTGTTATTGATATGTATATTATCAAACAGTATTTATGTCAGTATTTTGAAGGGTACGACATTTAAAACGTGTACCAATATCTAAACAAAAATATTAGATTTACGTCAAATTGGCCACATTTAACACCCTTGTGTACACATATAATTACGACTCAATGCTATTGATACAATACCTATCACATGTTGGATATTTTGTAAAAGCAGTATGATATGCATTGTGCAATTATTCCACAATATCTCAATACGTCATTGAGAACGCGGATCATATCGCCTGCATTGCCGATAGTGTCTTCAGTTCCTTGAATTTGCACCTCTCCTGTCCTATCCGACCAGTCAATCATAAACCTCCTCCACCGATCAGACACAGTACTTCTGTTCAGCCTGTCAAACACAGCCCTAGGGTAGTTATGAGGCCAATGAGATCAACAATGCTGATGCCTGCGAGGAAATGTGTCAAGGAATTTTCCAAGAAATGTGGTAAAGACCCTGCCGCTGTTGCAAAATCAAACGACAGTGTGTTTGATTTTGAAGATGGCATGGCCGACTCCATGAAGGAATCATCACAGAGGGCCTCATCCAATCCTGCCATCCAAGAAGCCATCCACAGCAAGAGTGACAAAAGGCGTACTTCCACCCACGCAGATCCGTTTACACATGACTTTTTAAGCGACAATGCAATGGCCAAACTAAAAGCAACACCCAAGGTCATGCTGAAGAAGGCTTCTTTGAAAGGAAAGAACATGAACATGTATATCTATGATGGCAAACATCAAGCTAAAGACTTGGTACCTAGCAGTGAAAGAAACAAACGAGAAGGCAACCAAGGCTTGGATGAGCATTTGCCATTTCCACCAAATCACCACATTGGGTATGGATCACAGAAAGAACCGGCCAGGATATTCACCAGCAGGGGGAGTGGCACCAAGGGGAGTGGAAGCAAGACAAAGTCCTATTCAGTGCACTATGTCAGAGGCAAAATCCAGTGCAGTCGTCTGTACAGAGGCGCATCTCGGAGTATGATCAGAACACCTGATGTCTGTAAGTCTACACTGTGAGGTGAAGGTTGTTTGGTTTAATAAAATGTGAATACCAAAGCTTTCTATTGATGAAAGCTGTAAAAAAATGATCCATTGCTTTCCAGGCATGCAATGAAAATTCAATAATTATTGCTTATTATTTTACATAATTAGCTCTAACATTTTTAAGAGGCATTACGGTATGTTTTTTGGAAGTACCTAATTATCTCAGGTATTTCATTTCTACGTTGTAAAGATGAAGAAGATTCATTACATCAGGAACATGTCTGATTATTATATCAAGATATATCTCATTTTTATGCCTCCGCTACAAAGAAGCCGGAGGTATTATGTTTTTGGGTTGTCCGTCCGTCTGTAGGTCCCATTCTCGTGATCGCGTTATCTCAAGAACCGATTGATGGATTCCCATAAAACTTGGGTCATGTACATGTATCATGCAGAGCCAATGAACTGATTAGATTTTGGAGTCACGAGGTCAAAGGTGAAAGATCATGCAAAAATAGCTTGTAATTACGATTTTTTGAAAACCTGTTATTGGATTACAATCAAACTTAAAAAATTGCTTCTTTTTTGGTTTGTAAAATCGTATTATGGTGGAGGCATCGTTTTCGACCGCATGCAGTCAAAAATCCATCTAGTTTTATTTAATTTAAAAAAAACTTATGCAAAAATAAAGATTTGCATTGGTACAATTCTTAAGTATAAATGTTCATAATGGTTACTGAATAGATATGATAAAAGGAAATTTATTATCAAAGCAGAGGTTGTTATACAAGCATTGTTCTTGAGTTATTTCCTAACATCAAGGTGATTAACTAGGGTGCTCGTATTTCAAAATGACCTATTTGCATTCAATCTGAAGATCTAAAATTTTTTTATTTTTTTCTTTCTCTCTTTTCTCATCAAACTCTCTTATCATTAAGTTCCTTTTTGCTTAGATTCCTCAACTCGGCTAACATGCCCAGGTGAGTTCTTAGATTTTCTCCTGATTTTTTTTCTAAATTTTTGAATGAATGAGCAATTTTTTTTACTGTAGTTCCTCAGCAGATTTGACTTGTTTGTCACATGATATTTATGGTTTTGTTTTTCTGCAATACCAAGTGAACTGGATGGATGTTACTGTATACCTTATTATGCTTATAGACCCTGAGACCAGGTAAAAGACACAAGCTGAAAATAATACTTGGATTTGCTTTTTTAAGATGGAGATGAGGAGATTTAGTTAAGAAATGTTGAAATGTCAGGTGGTCTTTTGTGTCTGTGATACCATTTGTGGCTTAATTTTATTAGTTCGATTTCAAAGTTGAGAAGACAAAATGTTTAAAAAAAAAAAAAATGATCACTTGATGTTATATATTTATTCATAAATCACGAAGGTTGTGATAAATTTGCAATCGTAGACATTCCTTGTACATGCATGTAATTGAAATGCATGCATATAACATATTAGTATGTTTACATCTAATGAAGATACCACACTATGATGATTTGCCTTATTGCATAATGTTATGAACCAGAACAATATAACACTGAGCTCCTTTAGGACATTTTTTATTCAGATGGTCATATCTCAGCCAATACTTAACCTTTTTAACTGGTTTTCAACATTTGGACATTATTGTCTATGCTCTTTCGTAAAATGAAGAAAAAATTGAGAAATTCTAAGAATAGATTTTTATGATGTCACAGCTTCGGTACTCTATTATTCTCATTGAGGGATCTTTTTAACTTTGTTCTTCTTTGTTCTTGTTTTTTTCCCTTCTCAATACAGGTTGTGTTCCCCCACGACACCGTCCCCTCCTTGACAGTCGCACACTGCTTTCTAATCTTCTTGCATCCAGACATGATCTATGCAGAAATCATAGCAGGTTGATTGCCTCTATAACATCCCACATCTCAAGCAAGATGGACCATTTTGGTCTGTAATTTCATGTACTTTCCTTGTTGCGCTCCCCATACTTAGCCAGACTCTTAATGGATAAGGCGCGATAGCTCAGTCGGTAGAGCAGTGGTCTCGTAATCGGGTGATCCGGGTTTGAAACCAAGGCGATGCGCTAGTGCCCTTTGGTAAGGCATTAATCCTCATTACCAGGTCCCTCGGAGAGGACCTAAAGCCGTCTGGTCGGTCGCTTAATTACAAGAATTTATGCTTTCTTAGCAGTCAGGTAAAATAACCACCACCACCAATCAAAGTTGATCTGTACAGGAAACGTGGCACATTAATTGACTTTCTCACTGATCCAGAATATTTGTGAGGCCAAACCATTTCTGTGAAGGAAATATGGTTTAGTGGATGGACTCAAACAAAGGATACGTCTCCAAGAAGATGAACTTCTCTGATCTTTAATTGTTGTCTGCACACTTTAGAATTTAAGGTTTTTAAGGGAATGTCTGATATCATTCACTTTAGGAATGAAAATAAATTGGTGTTATGCAATATAAAGGGGAAAATATCCTAAGCTGTATGTATATCCGAGACAAAGGGGAAGTATCATATTTTCTTTAAATAGTTGAAAATGCACGTTTCAATATTACTCTTTGTTTTGATTCTTGTCAAGTTTTCAAGAGTAAGTTTTCAAGAGTAAGTTTTAAGTAAGTGCGATGAGTAAAAATGGAAATAATCACAAGCTACCATTAATACAAGACATATTTCTACTTATTTTGTTTTATAAAACATGTTATCAATTACAAGTTACTGTAACTGTTATAAGATAAAAATAGTTACTTTGTTGAGTCTTGTTCATTATTATATAGGACAAAAATTAACTAAATACTTTACCATTGTGCTTTATCTCCATAGCCCCAAATACCAGACTTTCTTAGCCACAGCAATGAGTTAATCTAATAGTTTGCATCTAGTTCATACATTTGTATATAAGTTCATATATGTGTATATATATATATGACAGAAATTGGCATTCACAATGCCACTTATAAAAAAAGAAAACACTAAAGGATTTTTCAGACATGACACCGCAAAATGGTGGTGTCTAAAAAAAAATGATGACTTAAAGTGAGATGCATATGTGGCGGAGCTCAGTGAATACGTGCAAATCCTTTGTTACCATCCATTTAAATATTATCAAATTTTGGCAGCTTTTTCGCTGCGGTTTACCGCCCCATATCTGAACAGGCCTTTATATCTTGCATCCAGGGATATCAGCTATTTATCATATTATTTATGTATGTATGTATATATTTATTTGTTCCTACCAAGAGCTATTGACTTTTGTTATTTTTGTAAATATGTACAAAATATAATAAACGTGTACCTGTACATAAAATGTGCTCTGATAGATATTCCAAAGAAGAATTTGATCGGTTGCTTTCTACCTCTATCGTTCCACAATTGAACAATATTTTTGAGGAATTTAGTTTTCTATTTATGTATATGAACTACGAGTTAAAATAACTCCCAATGATTTGAAATAACAGATAAAACATCAGAGTAGTTTTTGTTTCAACAAGGAGAATCTAGCTTGCCTCGAATCTCCTTTGTTTCACTGACATAATTATGTACATATTTATATTGATTATGTAAAATAATAAACTGATCTTGTTTACTTCTTCTTCATTTTTCCTTGCCTAACTTTCTTTCTTATTTATTGCCGTTGTCAACTTATTGAAAAAAAGTCTTACTTGGGGCATGCAACGCAATAAAAGGCAGAAAACATTGCATACATTTGGAATGGTTCTAGTCCAGTCAAATAGCGAATTTTAGAGGGTAACCCAAAATAATGTATTTATTCCACTGCAGTTAAAAATTCTAGGAAAATCTAAGAAGTGGAAGTAGTTAAATTGCATTATAATCAAATTAATTTGCATAAAATTATAAATTTTAAAAGGTTTTAGTGGCTATAGAAATGTTTAAATGTCACTGAACTAAATGATATTGTCCATGCCACTGAGCGTGATGAATACATTTTGCTTTATTTTTACTGGACTATTCGGGAGGCGATTCATAATATGTTTTTATTTTAGAACATGTACCAGCAATATGCATAAGTGAGACGTCCTGTCTAATTTTATGAAGGAGATGAAAGGAAGAGGCCTAATACTTTCGGGGGAGATCAAAGTTTATTTATATAAGAGTTTACACCAGGCGCGGATCCACGGGGGGGGGGGGGCGACGGGCCCGGCCCCCCCCCCTCATTTTGTTTTAATAAAAGAAAAGAAGAAGAAAAAAAATCGGGGTAAAATACAAAAAACAAATTATGCATACTACCCCCCCCTCCCCACTGAGCGGAAAAATTGGTAGGCTCGATTATCACATTTTCGAGGTCAAATACGAAAAAAAAATTATGATGACTACCCCCCTCCCCCACTGACTGAGCGAGATATTGATCGGCACGATTTTCACATTTTCGAGGTCAAATACGAAAACAAAATTATGATCACTACCCCCCCCCCCCCCCCCCCCCCCACTGAGCGAGATATTGATCGGCACGATTTTCACATATTTTCTTTTTTACTTTTATTCAGTGTCTCTGAATACCCCCCTTCTGTAGCCCCTCCTCTTCCGTTTTTGCCCATGATTTAGTTTAGGTCTGCAGCTAATTGAATTGTTTATTGATTTCCTTAGTATGAACACTGATTTATAATATCACAAAATACTCGTTCATCCTTCAACCAAAACAAAAATTCTTTTTCTGTATCTCTTTTTCTTGTCCCCCAATCTCCCTCTGTCTCTGTCTGTCATCTTCGCTGTATAGCTCTCTGTATGTATGTATGAAACTTTCTAACATCTCTGATTTCTCTTTTTCCCGCTCAGTCCTTCTCTCCCCACCCATTTCAAAACGTAAATTAGCTTCTGGGGGCTCCGCCCCTCGACCCCAACCAAAATAAAAATTCTCTTTCTGTATCTCTTTTTTTTGTCCCCCAATCTCCCTCTGTCTGTCATCTTCGCTGTATAGCTCTCTGTATGTATGTATGAAACTTTCTAACATCTCTGATTTCTCTTTTTCCCGCTCAGTCCTTCTCTCCCCACCCATTTCAAAACGTAAATTAGCTTCTGGGGGCTCCGCCCCTCGACCCTTTTGCTCTTTAAGCCACTGCCCCTGAAAAGTGAACCCCTGGAATGTTTGCCCCCCCCCCATCCCAAACTGCTTCCGGCGCGCCTACGCCCCCGTATGACTTAATATGTGAGTACCCCAATGATTATTTCTAATAAACAAATATCCTCCAGTGTCGCACCCGTTCTATCTCACCCAAATCTATACGATTACATCACTTTCTCACTCTCTCGACAATCTTCGACGATTCCCAAACTCTCCCTTCTCTTTTTTTTTTCACGATCTCCGCTCCCCCCCCCCCCCCCCGACTTCACCCCATTCACACCTTCACCCCATGCACATTTCAATCATTGTAAGATTAGTTGAACATCTCATTGATTTACCTAATACCCAGGTAGGGATTATGTTAATTGAATATTAAAATACGGTTTGTTGAAAAGAGGAATGTCCAAGATGTCGGCTACTTAAACTGAAATGTGGGTGAAGGTTTTAATTCAAAGTCACAGATGTGAAAAATAACAGTTTGTAACATAGAAATTACAACATGTACCATCACCCCATCCTGACCCCCATGAAGACACCACTGAGTCTACCAGGGAAAGTTACAATGCTACAATAAAACAATGCAATTCCTGTTCACTCATGCATAAAAGTTTGGTTTAAAAAACCATGAAATTCACTCAGCAAATAATGAATGTATCATACCACCCTCAATTTTGTAAGCTCCAAAGGATTCACCTCTCACAAATTGGAAGGCTAATTTCTGCGCAATCTAATTTTCATACACTTTACAAAAGTGAGCAGTGCTCACCCAAGCATGAATTATTTTTGAGCTTTTTGGTGTCATATGAAATTTGAGTTTAAGAGCTTTCCATACATATAAAACTTTTTCCCAGGAATTATATATTTTTTATTCGGCAGCCATTTCAAAAGTGTATATTTTTTTTGGGGACGTACGGTAGTCGACGACAAACTTTACAAATACGTGTTTTAATTCAAGGAGATATTGTCTCTACATACAAGCACACATACGATAGTTCCATTGCGGATTTTTTAGTCTTTCTGAACAAAATATGCACGGTTCATTGTTATCAAAGCTCCATTGATCACAGGGGGTCAATTACATGTATTTCAAGGTTAAGTCTACGGAATCTTCCGTTGACCGTTGACGTAGGCACTGAAGTGTACATGTACATACAAAATGGCAACTTTTTTGAGTTTTCAAAATATAAGCGCTCTAAAATCGACCCTGGCTCTTTTCCTGCAAACGTGTTTTCTCCTGGGCACGATCAAGTCCATCGGTGTGTTTTTACCAGAACTGGAACGGAATTTAGGACTAACCTCAACCGATATAGGACTAGCTCTGGGCTTGTTCGATGCCTTTGCATTTGGTCCAGGTATGTAGTTCATTACAATACTGTTATAATCTCTATCTGATCAATGAGTGTTTTACCGGACTGTTAAGAAAGAATATATTCTAAGCCCCCTTCCCTATATTGTTACCAAAAACATCTACACGAAAGTTATGACCTGTTCCCGTTGTCATAATCACAATTCGTCTTCTTCCTCTTCTTGTTTCTCTTGTTCTTGTTCTTGATGTTTTTGTTTTTGTTGTTGTTGTTATTCTTCTTCTTCTCATCATAACCATTATATTTATTATTATGATCAATATCATTATTATTAATACTACTTTTACTAGTACTACGTCGACGACTACGACTACGACTACCACTGCCTTTACTACTTAACTTAAACTTCAGCAGGTCTTGTGATTACGTAGGCATTACCCCCCTCTTTATCATCTGATTATCATCACTATTAAATGTAGGGTTGCGGTTCTAACAGTAATTCCTAGCACTCTTAACACAGAGGCAGCCCAGCAGACATGTTCTAGGATTGACTACTGGCTAACTGACCAGGTTTTAATGTATAAAAGCATTACAGCATTCTATGTGGCATTCCACATACATTCCATGCAAAGTAGAAGAAACCAATAAATATTCATATAGTCCCATACAAGTATAAATCAGCATCACAAAGTATTCTTGAATATTCAAACATAAACAAAGGGTATATATTGAATATTCATAGTATATGTAAATTATACTATAAGCTTGACTGCATCAGGTGAACATTGAAAGCAATGAGAGAGAGAGAGAGAGAGAGACAGATGAAAGGATGGTGGATGAAAAGGGTGAATGTGAATGAGGGATGACCTATTAATATGAAAGGGATGAATCATGGATATGAGGGGGAGTTTCAGAAGTTCAAAATAAATCCCTACACTAATATTATTATTAGTATTATTATTATTTTTTTAATTTTTATTATAACTGTTATTATTAATAAACTGGTTTAATTAGTATTACTGTAGTAATGTGAGATTGTTGCCTCCTGTGGCTGGACCTGGGTTTGGTGCAGGCTATTGTTCAGTGTGCACTCAGGCCTCTCTTGCAATAGCCTCTTGTCGATGGCCCTCGCGTTGTTGGAGTCGTAAATTCTGGCGAGCGAAGCGAGTCAGAGAAACCGAGCGCGCCTCGGTTTCTCTGACTCGCTTCGCTCGTCAGAATTTAGAGACTCCAACAGCGCGAGGGCATCGACAAGAGGCTACTCTTGCAATGGCTTGAGTGCACGCTGGACAATGACCTGGGCTTGGGTTCGGTTGCAGGAGGTGACAGCTTTCACATTACTGGAGAAGAGATTACTGCAGAGAAGTCACAAGTGGTGCACGTGCATAGTGGGCATTTGAGTTACATGATCACAAAGACTGTATTGTACAAGGGCGTACGTTGAAGTCAAGCCTTTTTTATATAGTGTGGGCGGGGCTGTTTTGTTGCCTTCAAAATAAAATAACCAAACATCAACTGCAAAGCGTCTGAGTGTGAATTCTTTGGCCTTTCTTTCATTACTATTATTATTGTTTTTGATATTATTATTATTATTATTATTATTATTATTATTATCATTATTATTATCATTATTATTATTATTATTATTATTATCATCGTTGTATTCATAATGCAGGTCCAGTCGTTGCCTACCTGTACCAAAGGCTTCATGGCGGCTACCGTAGAGGCTTTGTGATGACGGGTTCATTCTTAGCACCGGGAGGACTTCTCCTGGCATCTTGGGCTACCAATAATGTTGAACTAGATGTTTGTCTCTCAGTTGCTGGTATGTTCATGATGATGATGATGATGATGATAATGTTGTTGATGATGATGAATTATGTTGATGATAATAATGGTGATGATAATGACGATGATGGTTCTAGCATAATAGCATAATGATCAGCGACTGCGGAGCGTCTTTGAAAGTAGGGGGCACAAAAATAAGAAGGAGCACTTCCGAATCAAATATTTATATAAATACCCTATACACCAATATCTAATATGAAATGAATTTTGAGGTCTATGCTATGCTACTCATTACAAGATTTACATAGTTGTATATACATGTATACGTTGTGTATTTTCCTATGTGTTCAAAACCCAATATAACAACAACAATGGTGATGATGTCGATGAAAATGATAAGAAAAAAAATTGTAGTGGCAATTTTGAAGGAACATTTTTGCTCCAGCTAAATTCGATACAGCACTCTATATAAAGATCAACTAGTCAGCATCTATGTATAGTTACATTTGCATGGCGTGTCGAGCAATGCTTTATTGCTTAATTTCCTTTGATACTTAATTCATATCAAAGAAATCATCATATTATAATAATCTAAAAGAGTAAGTAATTTTACATTTTTTCCCTGAAGGACTCGGTTCCAACATCCTGTCGGTTTCAATCGTAATTACCCTTAGTGACCAATCTGGTGATGCCTTTGGGATCTTCTACGGTCTTGGCAAATCGGGATATGCCTTCGGGATAGCCCTGGTGCCGCTACTGGCTGATTTCCTGATGGTTATCTATGGCTGGAGAGGTTCCTTACTAATCATCGGGGGCATCATGGCACATCTGATCCCATTGACCTTGATGGTGGATATCAACGCAGGGGGCGTCCTGCACGATGATCATGGAAGCACCAGTAAAGATGATGGAAACATAGACGAGCCCTTTGGTACGGCCGACGAACAATCAATTTGTAGTGATACAAGACTCCTTCAGGAAGCGTCACTTCTTCAAAGGGATAAAGCACCGACGGACGGTTTTCAGGCCGATGTTACACCTGCAAATATCGCAACCGGGAGTGGAAATGGCAACGGCCCCATGGAGGAAGTCAACGAAGAGACACTGCGTGATGATGCAAAATTAATGGAGGCACCATCCACTAGTCAACAACATCAAGCAATTTCTAATATGTATCGTAAAGGTAATAACAAAGTCGGACAGATGAACTGCTCTGGGCTATATGCCATCACTTGTCGAATCCTTAGCAATTCTATCTACAACCGAGATCCCTGGATGATTCTTTTGATGTTAGTTACAATGGTGTTCTCTTTGGTAGACGGTGGTTGGCACGCGTTCCTAATCCCACGTGCGGTCGGCCGAGGTATCTCGACGACCAAGGCTCTGTCCCTAGCTTACTCGGCGGCGACTGCAGCCTTCATTGGTCGTTGTTTCGGTGGACTACTCTTGAAGTACAAACTCTTTTCCGGGCAGTACTGGTTTCTGTTTCTTACCTTCCTCAACATCACGTCACTGCTAGCTGATATATTTGTGCCTAAATTCACTCTGATGATTGTGACGTCGTTCATTACGTCAATAACGCTTGCCGAGCGGAACATTCTTGTATTGGTGATCTGCAAAGACAGGGCTCCGGAGTCCGAATTTCCCGTCATACTAGCTTCTTCCGAGATCGTGTACGGACTAGGAGCTTTCCTAGGAACGTCCTTATCAGGTGCGACTTTCTTTATAAGTTTCAAAGCCCGGTTAGAGTTAAATTAAAGGTTGATGGATCACATTTTGTCAAATTTGAACATAACATTGTGAAAGAAATTGTCCAGGAGCAACCGGAAAAGTCTTTTTGTTATAGTATCTAAACACAATGCAATATCTGACCTT
Organism: Strongylocentrotus droebachiensis; assembly: GCA_035222895.1. Classification (NCBI taxonomy): domain Eukaryota; kingdom Metazoa; phylum Echinodermata; class Echinoidea; order Camarodonta; family Strongylocentrotidae; genus Strongylocentrotus; species Strongylocentrotus droebachiensis. The sequence continues at coordinate 37,394 of JAVYIG010008717.1, read as the reverse complement.
TTGGAATAATGAAGATGAACATGAACATGAATATAAATGTACCCAATCTTGCTGTATATCGAATTCCGAACACTATGGCAAGAGACTACTCCACATTTGCCCTCTTTTCACCCATATTTTAAATTGGGACCTGTCGGTCGTAAATATTAATATATTATATCATTATTAGTAGTAGAACTTTTCATTTTTTGTTTTCTTTGTTTTTCTCTGCAGGTTATGTGGCAGACTTGACCGGTACCTTCAACGCTTCGTTTATATTTATCGCAGCGGTCGACGCGGTTGTATTTTGTCTCATGGTTCCACCAATAATCGCTGATAGATCTCAAGAACATGGTAGAACGACATTGTGAACTGAAGAAATAGTCTATCGAAAGAACATAAAAGAATAATATTGTAAACCAAAGAAATAGTCTATTGAAAGAACATGATATAATTGTGAACCGAAGAAATAGTGTATCAAAAGAACCTGATATAATCATACTGTGAACCGAAGGAATATTCTTTCGAAAGAAAATAACGAAGGCATGATAATATTACTTTAATATGGTAGGTACATGTAGTAATAGTTGTGGTAGTCGTCGTCGTAGTAGTAGTAGTATAAGCAGTAGTAGTAGTGATAATAACAATAATGATAGTAATGGTGAAGAAAAACTCGAGATCACCCACACTGACCTTGGGCAATAGCTTTAACAATGACCCTCAAATCATTATGAAAATATTGTACAATTCAGCCTCAGGGCTTCGATACAATTTTTTTGTTAATAAAGCCCACCAATTCTAATAACATTATAATCAGCTTCAAGAGATTGTTTACTTGTCTCCTTTGCATTTAAGCAGTTGTGAAAGTTGTTTTTTTCTTCGAAAATGAAGTTGTATATCTTCGATAAATTGCCCATTATATCTGTAATGAATATACGGAAATGACGGTTTTATTGGGAACTGATGCAATATCATCAGCAATGCGAGATATACAATTTAATAAAGTAATTGTTAGAATCACACTCTGGTGTTTCGGAAGTAGCTGTGTTTCTAGTTTCCGTTGAACTAGATATAAATCCGCTTTAAATGCAAACCTACGTGGCCGCGGAAACACAGAATAGTACTTTTAACAGAATATAGTTTCAATCTTATCAACCTCTTCATATTTCCTTTCTTTTTTCTTCATTTAATTTACTTAAAAGTTTTCGCTCTCCATTTAGCCCAACTATAAGGCAGTATCTTTCCCCCCAAAAGTTAAGTTTTTTTGACTTTCCAGTTTTCTCTTGAAATCTTTAACAGGTTTTGTATTGTTCTAGTCAGTTCCAAGTGAAATATTCTAAATAGATGCAACTAGTAGGAACATTGCCAAATTTAATTCTCTATCATCAATTCTCTGTGTGCGTTCTAAAATATGTTGTATTCATTTCCTTGTTCACCAATCACATTATTACTATAATCATTATTATCATTATCATTATTATTACTGGTAGTATTATGAATTTTATTTTGTCTTTAACCATCATCATCATCATCATATGATTAGTATTATCAATATTATCGTGTCCTACCCCTTACCACCTCGGCAATTTTCCCTAGGAAAAGGACCCCCCCCCCCTTCCCTCAAGACAGTTAGGTTTACCTCCAAGGGTATAGCAATGGCCCCCACCTTTTCAAGTAGCCCCGAAGTGCCCCATTTCCAATCATGAAAAAGTGTGATAAATGCCTTTGCCTTCTGTGTTTCTTACTGCCACTTACAACATGTGCCCTAAAGTCCTGTGAAGTGTCATCTACAAAGGTTTTAATCCAGCCAAGTTCTTTTCCTCTTATCCCGTAGTGTAAGTTTCTTGAGCAGTCGAGTATGCGGAACGCGATCAAACGCTTTTGAGAATGAACAGCATTGACTTGCTTATTTATATTAAAATATTTTGCGATGTCGCTGATTGTAGATACTAGTTGAGTATCACACCCCTCCTTTTACGAAAATTTACTTGTTAACTTCCTCGTCAGCTATATATTTCCGTTACGATTGTAGTGGGTAGACAGAAAGGAGTTTTTCTTACAAGGAAATACTTTCTCAGTGCAAAATGACATATTCATATTCAAGTTTGAAGTGTTTCCGCTGCTATATTGTTGCTGTTTAATGTATTTTCTGATGTTCAGGTATCTTGTATGTGGTATGATATAGATATCCCTTGATAAAGTTGTCGTTTAAATACAATAATAATACTAGATCACATTTATAACGCGCCTAATAATTTGTTTCGGATTCAGGCTTACCCGCACACAATACATGCACATTTTCCACTCCCTGGGGGGGGGGGGGGGGGGGGCATTTCGGCCAGTCGCCATTTTACAAGCGCACACTTTCACAATTTCACTGTGCTCATCCCACTCACAGAATTTATACGAAAATCAACTACAGGGCTATTTCGATTCCATGTTGTGAAAAATAGTATTAAAGCATGCCTGAATTACAGAATTAGTCATTGTAATGTTCCCACATTTCAAAAAATATGGGACTAGGCTTTTGAAAACGCGTTTGTTGAAGAAAAGTAAATACATTATACATACTTCAAATCAAATCATCATGATCGGAAAGCTTCACATAGAGTGGAGAGTGAGTACAAAATTATGAATCGTATTCAATGGAATATTAGTAGGGTGATCACACTGCCTGTGCACACAGTCTGCCCCCATTTTTTTGAAATCGCAAAATTACCGAAAAACCTGCCAGAAATGGTCAAATTGGCAAAAATGGCAAAATTCGACAAAGTTGACAAATTAATTCATCACTTTCTCGGACACAAATAATAAATTAAATTATCAGACACTAAAATATCATCTCTGTGGTAAAAAATACAAGAAAGAAAATTCCATTCCAAAATAACCATTTTTGCGAATCTGCAGATATGAAAAATAACTAAGTCCGCCTAATTAATATTGGAACGACCTGCCTCATTACATCCTAGACGCCCCCAGCATAGATATTTTTAAGAGAAGGCTCTGCGAATTTTTCACAAACAACACCAAGCGGAAATAAGTCCACCAGGTCAACCTCCAGGTCAGCCCTCTGACGCGATGCGGGATCCCGCTTTGTCGGAGTACAAATCCGGAACCAGAATAAATCCAGAAATATTCAATTCAACCGGTATTAGAAACAACAGTTTGGATATTCATTTGCAATCGTGTTTCTGCTGACATTGAACACGACATTCCTACCGTCAGGTTAATCAACTTTAGGGAGTTACGATTGGATTTTGAACTAATCTCTAAGATAAAGAGGCTCCTAACCAACACATTAATTTAATCAAGACGAATATGACCGGAATATTAAACTACGTTTGTGCAGTTATTCTGTCAATCTATGTAAGCAATTCATATGGACGTGGCTGGCAAGACAGAAGTACTAATAGTAAGTCGTATATCCTCTGCTCCGTAAATTTATTGTATAGGACTATATTGTTTTACCATGAAGTCATAGTATTAATTTGGGAACGTGATATTTAGACATGCAGCTGTTTTGTAGGCCTTTTTGATAGTGTGAAGATAGTTGATAGAAAATGAATATACAGTGTATCATTTACTACAATTCCATGACTGCATATAACTGGTAGCCACAATTAAAAAAAGGTTATTTTGGGATAGGATTTTGATAAATTTCCATTCATCAAAAGGCATTACTATATAATTTATTATGTATAATTCAAAGAGGAGATTCACATAGAATAGTCATATAATAAATTGAAATATGTAATCTGGTACAGAAGGGAAAGGTTTTTCACAATTAAAAAGGGGCGATCTGGAGTATGAGAAAAAAGGAAATAGTGGAGCAATGTGGCGTCCACCCCCCGCCCCCGCTGTCTCTGCTAGTATGTTACATGTAGAAAATTAAACACTTTGTTATATTATTCACTTCTTACAGAGACGATTTGCAAGAATAATAACTATATTTGGTAATCAGAGGTAAATCTGTAAAGCCCCTTTTCGCATAAAAAGTTGCATTTAAACGCAACTTGATTTTTAACATAACATATGGATCGCGTATTTGAGACTTTATTTTTTATTTGTTTAACTGTTTTATGCAAAAGGATCTATGTCTTGTTTAAATTCGCACTACACTCTTATTTCCACGGAGTCAAATTTCACTCTAAATGGCGTCAGCTGGGAGTCAACTCTATTCCTAGTTAAAGTGACACGGATTCCGAATCAATTTGACTCGGATTGTGTGGCATCAGCTGAGAATTGACTCAATTCAGAGTCAAGATGACTCCTTTTCCGTGTCACTTTAACTAGGAATAGAGTTGACTCCCAGCTGACGCCATTCAGAGTGAAATTTGACTCCGTGGAAATAAGAGTGTAGTGCGTGCTGGACTCGAACCCGGACTCAAATGTGGTGAACTCGGACACAAACTGCTCTGTGATTATTTATCTTCATTTTCTTTTTTTTCCCAGTCGACTTGCAGGCTGGGGAGCAGAGATATATTCAGTCTCCTAACTATCCGTCCTCTTACCCCAACTACGCCGACGTGGGATGGCTAGTGACAGTCCCTAAAGCCTATCAAGTAATGCTTCATTTCATCGATTTTAAAACGCATTATTATGACACTCTTTTCGTGTACGATGGATGGACATCGTCCTTCTTCAGTTTAACGCAGAGGGCATCTCTATACGGAAGTACTATTCCACTTCCAGCCGATATCATTTCACAAGGATCATATCTCTCTGTTCGTTTCGTCAGTAATTTTGCCTCTACAACTAAAGGATTCCAGGCTCGACTAAGTGCTAAGTCAGGGGCGGATCTAGCTTTTTGCTAAGGGGGGGGGGGGGGGTTTGACCAAAATAATGACGATGCAGAGCATCGTCCACGAGCCGCGAAGCGGCGAGCCGATTTTTTTTTGGGTGTTTATTTGAACCCCGTAAGTGATGTTTTCCTGGCATGGAGACCATAAAAAGCAGTGCATGATAACGTCTTTTTAAATCAAGTAACAGTTTAATACACAGTTATATCCAGAGTTATCATGTGTTTGGTTAAGTTACCAGATGAGTTGAATATCTTCTCACAATATTTGCACTTGAAAGGGTTTCTCTCCAGCGTGCGTTCTTTTTTCTTTCTTTTTTTCTTTTTTTCTTTCTTTTTTTCCCTTTTTTTTTTTTTTTTTTTTTTTTTTTTGGCCGCCCAAGGGGGGGGGGGGGTTTAAACCCCCTAAACCCCCCCCGTAAATCCGCGCCTGTAAGTTACGAAGTGAGTAAGATATGTTTTATTCTAAGTCTCTGTTAAACATCAAAACGTAATGTGCCCGCAGTATACCAAAGCCCAGTGTCGGTATGAAATCCCCGCTGTACTCGGTTTTTCTTTGTTTCTTTGTTTCTTTCTTTCTTTCCTTTTGCAAACTAAGGAATCCAAAGTGCAAAATCCTTCAATTTCGTAAATGTCAATATTACTCATTAAAACTGTCGAATAGATTCACTCAAATTAGTAAATCCACAATTTTACTCTGAGTGCGTCCTTAAAGGGATAGTTTAATTCTGTTGCAGCGGGCGCTTTGTTTTTGTGAGATAATGAAAAACTGAGTGTCAAATTTGAAAGAACATACAATTTAAATGACAAAATTATCTTTGTTTAATCAAAATTGGTTCATAGACGGCTGAAATTTCGATAAATATAACGATTTCTAATACTTGTGTACCACCACAAATATTAGATAAATTGAAAAAGCCGTTGAAAAAACGAAATAGCGCCTTTTACGTCGTATTTCAGCCACTGCCGATGTTGGCTTTTTTGTTGGCATTTCCGTGTTGGATATATTACGCCCATTTATTGTTATTTTTGATTAAATATTCAATTAACGGTCACCGTAATTTTTTTGGAAGTGGAGCTGAATTAGTATGATTGTATTGGTTGAATTTCACACATTTTGGGGTCGAAAATTACCCTCATAGCAATTTTAGGTTCTAAAAGGGCACTAGAAATGTCAGAGATAAGAATAAGAACAATAACCATGCACTTTAAAGGCATTTGCGGTCTGAAAACAGAACTCACTATCCCTTTAATACAAGGATACAAGGATTAGTGTACATATACAGTGGCGGATCCAGGGGGGGGGGGCGGGGGGCCTGCCCCCCCCCCCTGGGAAAAATAACATGTAAAAACACATGATTGGCGCTCAAGAGTGGTGGGGGGGGGGTGCAAATTTTCAAATTTTCGAGGGTCCAACAAAAAAAAGGCTGTAGTAAAAAAACAACATAATCAGCTGGAAACTTACCTAATGTGAAAAGGACAAACGCCCATTTTACTGATTAACAATACCAGAAAAACATAACAATTCCTTTAAAAAGACCTATATTAGAAAATCATCGTGTTTTTATAACAATGGTCCCATTCATTGTAACAGGGGGGGGAGGGGGAATTATCAAACTCGCTAACTTATTATATAAATGTCACAATTTTAACCCAATTTTAGAATGTGAGTAAAGAAATCTTCATTTCATTACATTTTCATTCAAGATAATAAAGGATCTCATCTATAACGTTTTCTAATCGTCTGATTTGATTTTTTTTGTAATTCCTTCATTTTGTCGTATTTTAAAGATAAAGTTGAGTTCTGGTCATGCGATTGCTTTGTGACAGTATCGGTGTGGAATTGATCAGAAAAATTTGATCATCTAGCATATATAAGTATTGGTCTGTACTGCAAGGTTCTCGAATCATCAAAATGATAAGAAATTTGGCCCAGTTCTGGTAAAGTTATAACTTTACAAGCAGGTAACATAGCACTGTAGACAGAAATATGTATATGAGAGTACACGAACATCAGTGGCATAAAATCCGTCCCGATTGTGATGCTGTTACATGCTATATTTAGAATATTAAGGGATTTGAAGAGCCATGCTTTTCAGGGAAGATTGTTGTATACGCTGTCCTTCCACACTTGCATAACAACAATGATAATGCTCACAACTTATTTTTCACGTCTTCCCAGAACTCAACCTTCTCTTTAAAGGTACTATGTCCCTTTTGCAGCCAACATCAAATTCTGTACAACTTTGCTGGAATTATGAATATGTCATGTATGTCCTATCTGTAAAATTTAGACTGTGAAATTTAGACGTTAGCAGTGTCCTACTATTCAAATTATGCAAGGAAACCCGTTTACTTGCTAGAATTCACTGTCAGACACTATTGAGTGACTGACTGGCTTGTTTTCTTCTTTGGTAATAACATACATGAGCTGTTAAGGGTACATGAGCATTTTTCTACATCAATAACCCACTTCTTGTAATGACCAAAATTAAACTGATTGAATCTCTGCGCAGCATAAAATGTACGACCATTCAAAATCAATATAAAATCAGACTATTACTTACTGGCTCAATATAGCTCCTAAGTCGATTCGACAACAGTCGTTATTTTCCCACTTTCATTTTTTAGCCTGCAAATGGGAAAAAGTACCTTTAAACGCAAATGTAAATATACTTTCATCCAAATCCCTTGATGTTGCAGCTATAATTTTGAATACGGAAGGAGCGAAAGTTCTCGATTCACCCAACTATCCCGAAGCATACGATGATAATATCGACGCAATATGGCAGGTAGTCGCTCCCGCAGGATACAGAGTCAGGATTCGTTTTACCTATTTTTCCACCGAGAAAAATACCGACGTTGTAGCTGTACACGAAGGATGGACATTGGAAAACTCGAGGTCTACTTGGAGGGCGTCTTTGTCTGGATGGTCTAACCTAGCCAACCTTACATCACAAGGATCCTATCTTTGGGTTTGATTTACCAGTGATAATCGGATTAGGTATAGAGGCTTCCAGGCCTTGCTAAGTGCTGAGTTACGAGGTGAGATATATATTATGTTTACCAAGTTGAGTGTATGAGATAACAACTACCCACAAAATAAGGCTATTGTAAAAAAATTAATCAGTTCAAAGAAGATCAAGCAAACATTTTTAATGTGATTCTGCGTAGTCTAAGTATAAACATTGTAGCCACTTGATAATTTTACATTGATTATCAAAGAAAAATATATAGTTCTTTCTGAAAAATATGGATCCTAGTATAATGCAAATACAGTCAATACTACTAATGGTACTAATGTTACTACTTTTAATACTAATACTAATGATAATCATAATAATGATACTAAACATAACATTAAAAATGATATCGATAAAGGTTCTCATAATAACAGTAATCATAATGAAAATTATATTAATAATAATATTGATAATAGTAATATAACGATTAAAAAACAATAATACACATACTGGCGACAATAAAGTTTCTTTCTGGGGCCAGAAGGGCGTTGACGCATGCACTTTAAAGCCCCACTGCACTACTTATAGCTACTTGCGCCCTCTATATAGCAAACAATGCCTAAGCGGTGACTGTTGGTCCCCCATGGTCCCCTTTTTCAAAAGTTAATTGAGAGCTGATTTGATGAGATAACCACCTGTCAGTGACCATGTAGGGAGGTATAATCCCTCCTGAGCAAAACTAGTGCAGATAGGCTTGGACGGAAAGTAAACACAATTCTTGTTCTGAACTCACGAAAATCCTTCAAATAAATATTTTCTAGAAAACAATAAAAACAGCTCTCTTCAGCAGGTGATATCATAATTCAAGCATCGTCGGGTAATTGACTTCAATTCTCAATTTCAATTTATTTTATTTTCACATTCTGATAAAAATCACAATAACAAACATTTACAACACAAAGTCAATTCAAACAAATAACACAACAGAACAGAAGAATCAAAATGTGGGGGGACAAACAAAGGCCAAAGGCATATCAAAGGCTTGTCCCCAAACTATATAAATAATTAAGTATAAATTAAGTGGTACAACAGGAAGACATACAAAAAACAAGGCAAACGTACCGCTTTGCAGACTCTTAAAACCAACTGTTTCTTTAACACGTATACATGCCTCGCAATACTATTAACGCAAGTTTAGAATTTTTCCAGTAATCATCAATAATGTAGTTTTGTCTATTGTTATAACACAGCTATTATTTTAAATACGGAAGAGACAGAAGTTCTTACATCCCCAAATTATCCTGAGCCATATGAGAATAATATCGACACGATATGGTATGTGAGAGCTCCTGCGGGACACCGAGTTTCGCTTCGTTTTAGCAATTTCACCACCGGGGAGAATAACGACACCGTAACTGTGTGCGATGGGTGGACATCGGATTATTCAAGGTCAACTAGGAAGGCGTCTCTATTTGGACCATCCATCCCAGACAACATTACCTCGATCGGTTCACATCTCTGGATTCAATTCACTAGTGATGGAATGTATGGGTATACAGGTTACCGGGCCCTACTTCATGCTGTGATACCTGGTGAGCTTAATAAAGATCTCATTTATCAACATACGACCCTATAATAATATTTATAGGTGTGAAAATAATAACATGCAATAAAATACAAGAACTGGCAATTATGAGAAATTTCAAATCACGATTTTTAAAGTATGTTATGGTTAACAATATCTCATTTTTTTCTTCATCATGTTAACTAAGGTCTGAGTCGTTTCTGATGAGAAACATTTATTTTTAACGCTTCTTCCTTGTTTTTTTCTCATTATTTTGGTCCTACGATATTCAATATTATGCTCTGTCGCTCATATAGTTGGAATATTTTTCTTTTACCCCAATTTATGGAATTATTTTAAAAATGATTTATTCCTAATAGTTCTTGATAATAATATACGTTCTCAGATTTTATTGAATAATAATTTGCCAGTATTTGTTTTGCGTGACTGCTAAAGCATGTGTATGCTTATATGCTTATGAAATAGGGGACCTACGCCCTTAAGTCATAAATGACAGTAATGAGGATTAATGCCCCACAAAAGGGCACTAATATAGCATATCGACACGGTTTGATCCTGGGGCCTCACAGTTACGAGGCCATTGCTTTGTCACTGAACCATGACTGTACGCAGCGGGGGCTAGGGTAGGGGGCAGTCCACCCCAAACAAAAAATGCAATACATTTTCAATAATTCATTGCATTTTACCCCGGTCCCCAATATGAACAAATTCTCTGTGTGCCCATGCCTTGTGCCATAATGCGTGGCCGTACAGAGAATTTTTCAAACAGATATAAAACACAAGTTACCTGAAGTTTACACAGGTAAATGTGTGAAGGGAAAAATCAGAAGTGGTTAAATTCAAAATTACTAGGCATTGCGGCGGACAACAATATTCTCTTTTAAATATCATAGGAAAATACATTGCTCTGATTAACATCGCGTGATTGTACAAATTTGAAAACATGAAGCTGATAATTTTTCGGAAACTAATTATCATTCTTTTTTTATTACAGTTATCATTTTACAGGCAAATGAGACACAAAGCCTCACGTCACCAAACTTCCCGTCAGGCTATGACAACAACATCGACGTGGTATGGTATTTGAGGGCTCCTTCGGGATATCGCATCATGGTCCACTTCTCCGAATTCTATACAGAGTCTGAAAGGGATCTCGTTTATCTCTACGACGGAAAGACATCAGAGTACCGGTCTGCAGGTCTGAGGGAAACCCTATCCGGACGACCTGTCCCAAGGAATATCACCACGGTTGGAGCTTACCTTTGGCTTCGATTTACCAGTGATGATATCATTGATATGAACAACAGCTACTACACAGGTTTCAAGGCCATGCTTACAACCGTTGAGACAACCGGTAAGTAGCATGCGTCACAAGGCTTGTATCATAACTCTTAAAACAAAGTCCTTATCAAAACAACTTAATTCCATGAATGCCTCTATATGAATCTAAATAAAACGTGCGATTTAATTTCACATTTTTATTGACACTGAATGAAGTATTGAACTTCAGTTACTTCAGTTAATACTTCAATGAAACAATAGTTTATGTGAATGCTAAAGAATATTCAACCTCAGAATTTGATAATTTATTAATAACATTTAATTTCCGCTTAAATGTTTGTAGGTCCGTCGGTAGATTTGTTGTTTCTGCCAAACTGAATGTTCAGTTCAAACAGAAATTATGCCACAGAAACCAATGAACGATAGGTCCGTACAGATAATGACTGATCCGCAAAGATCTGGCACATGTTCTGTATGTAATTTACTTTATAGTTATGGAGATTGTCCTTAGCATTTCAGTTCAAGAGCTTTAATACACCACTCGACTACGAATCGATAGTCTATTTGCGGACGAATCCGAAACCTTTTTTTGGCCCATTAAACCCTGCTTCAGGGGTCGCATCTGTATACAGAGAAAGCGCCTAGACTTGATTAGTGAATGTAAATGTCTGAACGTCCTTGTACAAGAAAATCTACATTATGACACTTTCCACCGAGGTGAAGTAAATGGGTACCTGGAAGGAAGAAATTCCCTGAATGATTTAGCGCATTATCATGCCGACTCGGCTACATGCAGAGTTATAATGTTATACTCTGTATCAGGACCAGTATAGTATATTTTCATTTTACTACTGTGAAAATATAAAAACTGAATGCTTTGCGAAAAATAAATGATTATTCGCTTTTTTTACAGTTATCATTTTACAGGCAAATGAAACAAAACAACTCACGTCACCAAACTTTCCTACCCGGTATGATAGCAACATTGACATTGTGTGGCATGCGAGGGCTCCTTTGGGATACCGTATTATGGTCCACTTCATCGAATTCAACATAGAGTCTGGCAGAGATTTCGTATATGTCTACGACGGAAAGACATCAGAGTACCGGTCTTCAGATCCAAGGGACACTCTTTCTGGACGATCTGCTCCAAGGGATGTCACCACGATTGGAGCTTACCTCTGGATTCGCTTTACCAGTGATAATAGCTATTTTTCCTCCTACTCCTACACAGGTTTCAAAGCCGTGTTAACGACCGTAGAGACAACTGGTGAGTTATCTGAATAAATCATGCAATTTAATTGCAAAAATGTATTAAGACTGTTTAATAAAAGTTGTGCATTGCAGTTTTATTTGTGAAATAATATTTTGTGTAAAAGTTTGAAAATATTCTACCTTAGAATTGGATAATTTATTAATAAATTTGTTTTCCAAGAGGGTGTTACAATTCTGAATATATTTTGTGATCCGTCGGTACATTTTTTAATTTTCAACAGGAATTGTTGTTTTCCTTTGCCAAACTTTCCTCCACCAACATGACAAAAAGACAATAACCTGCATCTGCATACTGCGATAATGGAACGTTTTAGTGACCTTTGAACAAGTGTGACACCAATGGTGTAAATGTCGGTTGACATCCAAATATAAGTTGATTCATGTTGATGTACAGGGTTGTATACAACTCATATTTTGTTATTCAAACATCTAAAAATTAATTTCATAGATTTTTGATTTTGTTTGTTTGTTGTTGAAATAATTTGCACAGACCTGCTAAGCTCCACCCTAAAGAAATCTCCAGATTGCATTTATCTTGTGACATCATCTGTCAACCATTAGTGAGCTAACACGAAACAGTGGTAGGTAACTTCCCCCAGCTCAGCTCATGCTCACAAAAGAATTGCATTCTTTCATACAAAACCCCCAAATTACCTTTCTTTTCTGGCGCACGTCTAACATAGCAACTCCTATGTTGGTATTGTATGGTCTATTGTATTAAACAGGTGGTCAGCTCTGGTGAAACTACATACCACTGTCTCTTGTGAGCTTACTAATGATCGACAGATGGTGTCACAAGATGAACGAGACCTGGAGCATTTTTCAAGGGTAGAGCTTAGCAGGTCTGATTTTTTGTTTTAAACATTTAAAAATCGATGAAATATATTTAGATGTTTTGACAACAAAATATGAGTTGTATGCAGACCTGCATATCAACATGAACCAACCTATATTCGGATGTCACCCGACCTTTAAGTGAATATACTTCTCCGAATAAATGCAGGATTAGGTAATATATGTCAAACAAATACTGGGGAGCAGACATTATATCTTGTAATTTAAGGAGAATGGTGATATTCCTAAATATGTTTTCATATTTTATTTTCACTTTTATTCGTCTGTTATCGAAACTACAGTTATAATGTTGGATACGATTGAAACGGAATACGTATCTATTCCAAGCGTCCCTGGATACTATGACAATAATATCGACATCGCCCTTCAAGCGATAGCGACTACAGGCTTCCGAGTCCATCTTCTTTTTCGCCGTTTCGAAACTGAGGAGAATTCAGACTTCGTATACATCTATGAAGGATGGACATCGGATTTCTCGAGGTCAACATTGAGGGCGTCTCTGTCGGGATGGTCTATCCCAGAAAACATTACATCAATTGGATCTTACCTATGGATTAGATTCGCCAGTAATGAAGTAATCAGATTCAGAGGTTTTCAGGCATTGCTCAATGCAAAAATACCAGGTGAGTTTCATACATTTCATAAAACCGACTACATGTAAAATTGATTACAATATATATACAGTTTTTGTTGCACTTTTCACAAATCCGTCATGTGAAGGTTAGGCAATCGTCAAAAAATGACCAGAAAAAATAAATTGAATGGATATTAGAATTATATAAAGATGTCTTTCGGGAACATTTTACACAACGGGAATTTCGAAAATCTTTCCAATGTGATGATCATTTTTTTGTAATTTGTGTAACTTCTTGTAATACTTCACCAACAGCCTCGCCAAAAACTACACCCCAAAAAACCTCAACAACCTCGCCAACAACCTCACTAACAACCACGCCAACGACCTCTCCAACGACCCCATCAACAGCCTCGCCAAAAACCACATCAACAGCCTCGCCAACAACCCCACCAACAACCTCTCCAACAAACCAACCAACGACCTCTACAACAACCACATCAAGAGCCTCGCCAAGAACCCCACCAACAGCCTCGCCAACAACCCCACCACCAACCTTTCCAACAACCCAACCAACAACCTCTCGAACAACCTCTATAACAATCACATCGACAACGTCGCCAAAATCTCAACCAACAACCTCTCCAACAACCCAACCAACAGCCTCGCCGAGAACCACATCAACAGCCTCGCCAACAACCCCACCAACAACCTCTCCAACAACCTCACCAACAGCCTCGCCGAGAACCACATCAACAGCCTCGCCAACAACCACATCAATAGCCTCGCCAACATCCCTACCAACCTCTCCAACAAACCAACTAACGACCTCTACAACAACCACATCAAAAGCCTCTCCAACAACCCTACCAACAGCCTCGCCAACAACCCAACCAACAACCCAACCAACAACCCCACCAACAACCCAACCAACAACCCCACCAACAACCTCCCCAACAACCCAACCAACAACCCAACCAACAACCCAACCAACAACCCAACCAACAACCCAACCAACAACCCAACCAACAACCCAACCAGCAACCTATCCAACAACCTATCCAACAACCCAACCAACAACCCAACCAACAACCCAACCAACAACACAACCAACAACACCACCAACAACCTCTCCAACAACCTCTCCAACAACCCAACCAACAACCCAACCAACAACCTAACCAACAACCCCACCAACAACCTCCCCAACAACCCAACCAACAACCCAACCAACAACCCAACCAACAACCCAACCAACAACCCAACAACCCAACCAACAACCTATCCAACAACCTATCCAACAACCCAACCAACAACCCAACCAACAACCCAACCAACAACACAACCAACAACCCCACCAACAACCTCTCCAACAACCTATCCAACAACCCAACCAACACCCCAACCAACAACCCCACCAACAACCTCCCCAACAACCCAACCAACAACCCAACCAACAACCCAACCAACAACCTCTCCAACAACCCAACCAACAACCCAACCAACAACCCAACCAACAACCAAACCAACAACCTATCCAATAACCTATCCAACAACCCAACCAACAACCCAACCAACAACCCAACCAACAACCTATCTAACAACATATCCAACAACCCAACCAGCAACCCAACCAACAACCCAACCAACAACCCAACCAACAACCTCTCCAACAACCCAACCAACAACCCAACCAACATCCCCACCAACAGCCTCACTAAGAACCTCAACAAGAGCCTCTCCAACAGCCCAACCAACAACCCTACCAACAACTCTGTCAAAAACTTCGCCAACAAACCCAATAACAACCCCGCTTTCAACTTCAGCGGAAGCGTCAAACCTGACTCCGGTAGCAACAGAATCAAATATCGCCGAAAATATACAAGGTGAGATGATTAATTCCGTATCAAAATCATCGTTTTTTCCCACTTCGGATTAAACTTATATCTACAATTTCCCACATCTATTCTTATTTAGCCGAAGTGTTTTTTTCCCATCATGGTAAATTTATGTTTGTCGTTTTTTTTTACGTCTGGTAGTTTTTAACAAGAAAGAGGTGGTCGCTCATAAAATATTTTTGCTGAAAAAATGGAAGACGACATTAGGCTTATTGCAATTATATCGTTTCGGTATTATCCTCATTACCATCATTATAAGTAATAAGGTTTAGAATTTTCTGGAGAGTACCAACTCAAGTTCAACATTGTAAACATGATTATTAGGTCAATTATTTCATGTTTTAGAGTACTAAAATCAACTAATATTCTACCTGGGTGCAACCCGATAAGATATTCAAAACATATATAACTGTATGGACTGCTCTAATCATCATGATTATAATTTATATGATAATATTATAACAATGACTTGAGTATTTAACCATTAATTGTGTTCATATCATACATGTTTGTCTTTCGAGAAAGATTTCTTGCAATATCACACTTAAAAAAATGGAAGATATTAACCTCAACAAGCTTAAACAGGAAGCCCACTAAAAGGCCTCTAATTGCTTTCTTCCTTATCAGGATTGAGTATCTATGAGATTTTAAACAAAATCCTGGATTTAGCTCAAGCTACAATCATAATTATGAACCTTTAGGTCAGTCAGGAATCCCATGACGTTTACAAGCCGATCGCCCGTCTGATTATAAAGAAATGTATGATTGGAATTCGAAATTTCAACACAACAGTCTATTGGGGGAAATGAGTATGGTAAAACCGAGACACTCAAAGAATTTTACTTTTTTGAGGCACTTCATTATCATTTTGAAGCGCAATTTGTTTAGGGCTTCAATATTACACCATATCACAGACGCTGATAACACGTAGAGTCATGCACCTCAGGCTTGGTATCGTTAAACAATGCCTTTAAAATGTCATGGTAATATGAATTTACCACTTTAAAACAGGATCTATTTTTTGTTTCATTATCTGTGAAGAGGTGGATAGGAGGGATATCTATATAACGACACCACGTCCATGTACGAAATGTACTCATAAATGGTCAAAACGTGACTTAAAATGTACCATTTCTTAACTCAGATCCCGAGTTCCGAAGGCAGTGACTAAGCCCGTTGACAAAGACGGTGACGACCCCGATTTGTACAACAACCCAGTCTACTGTTCCAACGATGAAGTTCTTCCTATTTCAGAAGTTAGAGATTACAATGTCTACTAAGTGACGAATAATACTGGTGTGGATGAAGGGAATTGCGAAGATTTAGACTCCAAGATGAGCCGTGAGGATGTAAGGCAGCACCTAATCACATTGATTTTGTGTAGAAATTTCCACTTTATATATATGTATGTGTATGTGTGTATTTGTAGGGCTTGTATGTTTTTTTTCTGTTGTTATACGAGTTTTCTTTGGGGCAAAATAAGTTATGTAATTTCAAATCTGAATTATGTTCATAACATGGTTAAATTACTTTTGGGGGAAATATAGTCGACAAGTTCATTTATTTGGGTTTTTGTAACTTCTCTTTTTCCATTATTGTTTAATGTACTTATGTATATTCTAGTGAAACATTTTGCATGTTATTTACAGTACTATTTGCAAATGTATGTGTTCTTTTAATGTGATTTTTATGGAAATGAATAAACTAAATTGAATTGAATTGAATATTTCGAGATAGATCAAAACCAATATGACGCATCCGGGACAATAGATAAAGTCACTTTGGAACCGATATACAGCGATAAATTAAACTCGGAATTTCAGTGAAATTATGGCAGCCACATCTAGCTATAAATCGTGTTTATGATAGACACGCTGTGATGACAAAGTTAAATGCGTTATCATTAACTATGTAAAGGATAAACAAGTGAGTGCTTTGCTACTACAATAATATTCCCTTGGGTGAGTGCAGTATTTGTACATATGGCAGTTAAAATTCGTACTATATCATTAATTCCAGATAAAACGAAACCGAGATTTATCAATGTTAATCAATTGTTAATCACAATTATAATTAATAAATGACACATATTTGTAAAGCTTATATCCCCTTCTTTTATTTGATGCAACTCATGTAATGCTTCTTTTACGCATGGATGATTAAAAACAATTTGAAGAAAGGGGACTACAAATTCATTGGAGAACGGTATCTGAATTTCAAAGAGAAAATCGGATTTTTAGCCCTTTCATATGACACCTCAATCAGAAAAATGTGCCAGGAATAATAAAAAAATAAAAAATCTTCAATTTTTGAGTCCTCCACAGGCTATTTATTAATAATCTTCACAGAAATAAACAAATCAAATATATGTGCATGTTGAAACACATTCAAAATAATCTTTCTATACAAACAACAATTGTAGCAACTGCCACTTTAAAGCAAAGTGTCTTTCCATTCTAGATAGATGTACAATATATTTCTCATCTTTATAATATTGTAAAACTTTCTTTTTCAACTTATCAAAAAGCCGAACAATACTATTCAGTTTACAAATAAACATCTGTTGTTTAATTAATATAACAACGCAATTTAGGGCATCGTTTCTCTTATCTTCAAAGCCAAAAATTATATTTTGTAAAGTGAACAAAATTCTAATTTGATTTCATAAATCCAGCTTGAGGTTTCATTCCAAATCTTTCTACTTATCTCACATTCATAACAGAAATGTACTATATCTTCTATTTCTTTTCTACAAAATGATTTTTTTTTCATTGTTTACAATTTTCATCCTAATAAGTTGTTTATTTAAAAACAAAATTATATTTAAAATCTTATACTGAAAGTATTTCAGACTAATGATTGGTGTGAAACGAAATATCATAACGTTATAATTTTGTATCAATACAGCTGGTAAATTATAATTCAAATATTGTTCCCACTTTGAACTTATTAGAAACAAACAATTTGTTCCTCCAAAAAGAACTTTATAAATGTATTTACATCCTTTTATTTCATGAACAAGTGCTTTAATATGGGAAGGAATTAAACCTTCTTCCAAATTTGTTTGACATGTTTTTATACAATTCATTATAACTGCACTTTTTCTTTATTACCTGACAAACTGAATAGTACGACAAATAATTAAGCTTCAAATTAAACTTTTCCTCACATTTCTTGTGAGACAATAGTTTCCATCACTATCCATCAAATCGTTAATAAATCGAATACCCTTTTCATGCCAGGATTTAAAAAAAATAGACTCATTGCCAATTTGAATTGAGCTATTCAACCATAGAGATTCGGATAACCAATCATTCTTGCATGCTTTAACTAACAATGACATGCCCTCAAAATGGATTGCCAGTTACATGAGATAGTTTTACAAAGTAATTATCACCAAAACTGTTCATCAATGTTTTTGTAAAAATGACTGCATTAAATGACCAACATTTGTACACATATTCCAAATAATTCTTCTAACCCATGTTAGCTTTAGTGCTTTATTAAAACAGTCTATGTCAACCATTTTTAAGCCACCTTTTTTCATATGAACCAACAACTTGTTTTCTGCTTATTTTATCACGCTTATTTTTCCATATAAACTTTAAAAATTGTATTTTTATATTTTGTTATTAACAATTGTTATTCTCCCAAAATAGTTATATTTCGCTTGATCCAAGATATCATTTATCGTTTCACTTTATCAAATATTATATCATAATTATAAT
The DNA here is from genome assembly GCA_035222895.1 of Strongylocentrotus droebachiensis. Taxonomy (NCBI): domain Eukaryota; kingdom Metazoa; phylum Echinodermata; class Echinoidea; order Camarodonta; family Strongylocentrotidae; genus Strongylocentrotus; species Strongylocentrotus droebachiensis. The sequence continues at coordinate 18,458 of JAVYIG010008717.1, read as the reverse complement.
CTGGCATCTTGGTAATATCAACATGATAGTCTGTTCCAAGATAACTAAAATAACCATTATAAACAAACTCTACATTTGATCCTTCTAGTTTAATTCGTTATAATCTTTTGAAGCTCCAATCCAAATTGCTTTTGTTTTTTGTATATTTATCCTAAGTCCAGAACAGTTACCAAAATAATTGAAACTATTTATAGCATTCTGAAAACTAGCACTGGAGCCGTCAAGAAATAAAACTGTATCATCTGCATATTGCAGAATTTTAAATTCTTTCGAATTGACACAAATTCCTTTCACTTCATGTGAATAACGATTTAAAACATATCTAACATTTCAACGCATATCAAAAACATATATGGAGACAGAGGATCCCCTTGGCGACAGCCTCTTTCTATTGGGAATCTAGAAGTTAATTGCTTATTTACCATAACACTTGAGTATGCATTGCTATATAACACATGTATCGATTTCTTAAAAGAATTACCAAAACCAAATAGGGAAAGTACCTTAAACAAAAACACATGAGAAACACTATCAAATGCCTTTTCGAAATCAAGCAATAAAATCATACCGTGTAATTTTTCCTTATCTACATAAGCAATTTTATCATGACTAAATCTTACATTTTCATCAATAAAACGTCCAGCAAGGTTTGATTTAGGTGTATTATACAAGGTAATACCTCTTTTAATCTATTGGCACTACAGCTCGATAAATTGCTTTTAATATTATTGTAACTCAGAATCAACACGTATTGGTACATGTAGCTTGTGCTTAAGTGTATATATCAATATGATATTTTAAAAATTTGGAATTATTGCAGGGGTAAATGAAATTTGATTTTAAATTTTAAACGTCAGCAATTCATTATCATAAATCGTTGTAATAATCGTTGTCATGGAATACAAAATTACTTCTAATCAGCTACTTAGTTTGAATATGAGTATAGTTCTGATGTTGAAAGTTCTTCACTTAAATGAAAATTGTCATGAAACATACAGCTTTTTTCTATTGACCTTTTACCCATATGTGAAAAGTAACATTTCAATAACACCAACCGCAAGGACAGACTAGGGGGCGTTTCATGAAACAATTAGTCGGTGGTTTTCACCGACTAATATCATGTTCACCAACAATTCTTTTGTCACCGACTATTTTCCAGGCCTGTGATTGGTCAAATTTAGTCAGCGCTGTTATTGTTGGTTAAAATGATATTAGTTGGTGAAAACCACCGACTAATTGTTTCATGAAACGCCCCCCTGATCCCGCTCCCAGACCGTTAAAACACATCAGGAACTCTACATTTTGTGTAAAGAAGTATTCATATTCACACAATTTGTATGAAACGGAAGCGTTTTTTTATTTGCACATCACAACAAGCAACATATACTCAATAATTTTGCCACAAAAGACTGGTGAACCATGGAACGAGGCTGAGGCCTAGAATGACGTCATTATCGTATTCGGATTTAGTTTCACCTCGTTACTTTGAAACCCCTCCTATTGTGAATACAAGCACAACATTTTGTCTATTAACAGTCCATTTACAAATCCTCTTAGCAAATATATAAACAAATATGTGCCTATGCGTGTACGTGTGTGTGTGTACGTGTGTGTGTGCGTGTGTGAGTCTGTCTGACTGTCTTTGTTCAATGCACTGTTTTATTCCTCACCCAGTTACTTGGCGCAAGTGGGATCTGGCAGTCCCCCCCCCCCCCACTCAGTGTTATTTAGGGTACACATAATGCTTGTTCCCTCTTTTGGAAAGTACCCCCTATCTGAGGACAGCCAACATTTTCGAACCCCCCTTTCGCGGGCTTTTCGCGGGCTTTTCCTGCCTTGGAGACCCCACTAAATCAGGAAAAATGCTCTATGTACCCCCCTAAATTCGGAATAATTTCTCAGGAGTCCAAAGAGATGAGAGAAAAAAAAGAAAAAACACCCCCTGTTTAAAGAAATCTCCGGGTGAAAAGTCAAATACACCCCTTTTTTTACAATTCTCGGGCCGGACTTTGTCGCGCGAAAAGTACCCCTTTACCGGACATTTCGACCTCTGAGTGGGGGGGAGGGGGGGCTGGCAGTCTTGTAAAGATGTCTGATGTTCAGTCATGCATGCAGAGATTCAAATGAAATTGGTTCCTAAATGTACTGGGAGGATAACTCTATCAAGACATATCACGAAACCCATGATTATTCATACTTCAAACAAAACAATTTTTAAAAAGTGGGACATTTTTCTGACTCACTCTGTATAATGATCAGAAATATTACCTTAGAAGTAATATTCAATATCTAAAATGGATGTTCTTTCTTTTGTTTAATTCTGTTTACGAATCAAGGCAATTAAAGATGTATCAGTCATTAACCCAGAACATAAAATTACCAATTTGCTCTAACATATTTTTGATTGTAAATCGCCAGTGTCAGAGAATATCAATGCCCTCGACGAAGATATAGCATAACTTATATGAAGCGGAAGTTTGTAAAGTTGAAGTTCGTACACATCTCTTGGAGCAAATAATTCATGGACACAATTAAGATAATATCCTTCAGTTAACGTTTTGAAATATCAAAGAGTTTCCACAGTGAATCTACAACCCGAAATCTTGTTCACAGACAAGTCATACATAATAATGGGTAAAAATCTCCCCCTTCTTTTCAGAAAATTCTCGATCTACCTTTCGGCAAAAAATATATACTATAACATTTCCCAAACTTGTCAACTCCAGAGATTGGGGGCATAGGCCCTCCTGAAGATAACAAAATAAATATATGTCAGTAATATTTTTGATTCAAAGATACCAATCATGAGTACTATTAAAAAACCACCGACTTCCAATTTTGTATGCAGCACATTTGACGAGCAGCGAGGGTTGTCTATATTGCATGAAGTTAGTAATTTGTTTACTGTAAAGCAATTCTCTCAATGCTTTCTTAGATTTGTTATATAGGAAAGACATGCAGATTAAACCGTAGAGAAATGTAGTAAGAAATTATATGAATTATATAAATTATGCAGCATTATTAAACGAGAATTTAAAAAAAGACTTTACATTATTTTGTTACAGGAGAACTATATTGCATTTATGACACGAGACATAATCATTACCAATTTTTCATAAGGTAAGACATCATTCGTTTAGCGTTAGATCAACTTGACCCTCAACAAAGTATCATCACTTATTCCAATCAATATCATCCTGGGTCTCCCCTCACCCTCCCCCCCCCCCGGGACTACCGAAAGTGACTTCAGCTGATTTCTCGACAGTCTTTGCAATCTTGTTTTATTTCGCTTTATAATAACAAATCACACCATAGTCAACATGCGTTTAAAATGTTACCAAAACAAATCCTCTATTTAATTATAAAAGTTCAGTTACTCACTACAAATATTTCAGAGATTAAAATAATTGAAAACACAACCACTTATTAAACATACCCGTATGATACTAGTGAATTAGTAATCTATACCAAGCTACCAATTACATCAGACATTTTATGTAAGCTTTCGATGGACAAAAATGCCTCTCAACGACCCTAAAATCTTGCCGTGTTACTTAGCAGCAACTAACATATTTTATTGCATCTAAACAATATTGAACCAAAGGGTTCACTAAAATTATTTCAGAGATTGATATAATTGAAAACACAACCAAGGACTGAGCATCCCCGCATGTTGTGCTGGACATTTTATTTCCTTAGAATTAGTATAGCAAATGTACGAATAACATAATTTCATAATTGCATTTTAGGAAAGCTTTTGACGGACAAAAATATATCTTGACGACCTTAAAATTGTGCCTTCTGACCCAGCAACTTCTAAGATATAATAGTTATAATAGTAATAATAATATCAGTAATGATAATGATGATATTAATATCAATAAGGATAATAATATCATCAATTATAATAATGTAAACGATAATAATGATTATAATAATGATAATACAAATAAAAAACATTTATTTAACAAAACAGTTTAGAGTGAATGTTCATAAAGCAGATCGCTTCCGAAAACATAAACATTACAAATCACAAGAGATGGGATAGACCGTATAGAGATTTACAGAAAACATTTGCATCAAACGTAGTAACTGCAAGAGGCACATAGCAGCTGACAAAAATAACTAAAGGAATTAAAAATATGAAAGAACAAAAGAACAGTGAATTTAATCCTTGTCAGCGGGTTTTAACAACATTTATGTTTTGTAGGATATTTTTGAGGGGTCTAGTGAATCAGCATCCTTTATAAACTAGGAAGATTGTTCCAGGCTTTTGATTGCTCTGAGGTATTTATATTTGACTTTATCTAACAATATTCAACTGATATTATATAATGATAAATATAAAGTAAAAATTCAATATCTAAAATGGATGTTCTTTCTTCTGTCTGATTCTGTTTACGAATCAACGCAATAAAAGACGTATCAGTCATTAACCCAGAACATTAAACTACCAATTTGCTCTAACATATTCTTTGATTGTAAATCGCCAGTGTCGTAGAATATTAATGCTAGCTTCGACGAATAAGAGTAAGTGATATGAAACGAAAGTTTGTGAAGTTGAAGTTCGTACACATCTCTTGGAGCAAATAATTCATGGACACAATTAAGATAATATCCTTCAGTTAACGTTTTGAATACAAGGGTTCCACACTAAATCTACAACCCGAAATCTTGTTCGCGGACAAGTCATACATAATATTGGTAAAAATCTTCCCCTTCTTTTCAGAAAATTCTCGATCTACCTATCGGCTGAAAATATATATTATAACATTTCCCAGACTTGTTAACTCCAAAGATTGGGGGCATAGGCCCTCCTGAAGATAACAAAATAAATACATGTCAGTAATATTTGTGATTCAAAGATACCAATCATGAGTACTATTAAAAAACCACCGACTTCCAATTTTATATGCAGCATATTTGACGAGCAGCGAGGGTTATCTATAATGCATGAAGTTATAGATTTGTTATATGGGAAAGAAATGCAGATTAAACCGTAGAGAAATGTAGTAAGAAATTATATGAATTATATAAATTATGCAGCATTATTAAACGAGAATAAAAAAATAAAAAAACGTTACATTTGTTACAGTAGAACTATATTGCATTTATAACACGATACATAATCATCACCAATTTACCATAAGGTATAAGACAACACTTATTTAGCGTTAGATCAACTTATCCCTCAACAAAGTATCATCACTCATTCCAATCAATATCATCCTGGGAAGACTGTTCCAGGCTTTTTATTGATATTTATATTTAAATATATCTAACAATATTCAACTGATATTATATAATGATCAGAAATTTTACCTTAGAAGGAAAAATTCAATATCTTAAATGGATGTTCTTTCTTTTGTCTAATTCTGTTTACGAATCAAGGCAATAAAAGATGTATCAGTCATTAACCCAGAACATAAAATTACCAATTTGCTCTAACATATTCTTTGATTGTAAATCGCCAGTGTTAATGCCCTCGACGAAGATATAGCGTAACTTATATGAAGCGAAAGTTTGTAAAGTTGAAGTTCGTACACATCTCTTGGAGCAAATAATTCATGGACACAATTAAGATAATATCCTTTAGTTAACGTTTTGAAATATCCAAGAGTTTCCACAGTAAATCTACAACCCGAAATCCTGTTCACGGACAAGTCATACATAATAATGGGTAAAAATCTCCCCCTTCTTTTCAGAAAATTCTCGATCTACCTTTCGGCTAAAAATATATACTATAACATTTCCCAGACTTGTCAACTCCAGAGATTGGGGGCATAGGCCCTCCTGAAGATAACAAAATAAATATATGTCAGTAATATTTGTGATTCAAAGATACCTATCATGAGTACTATTAAAAAACCACCGACTTCCAATTTTATATGCAGCATAGTTGACGAGGACGCGATGGTTATCTATATTGCATGATATTGCATGAAGTTAGTGATTTTTACTATTACATTTGTAAAGCAATTCTCTCAATGCTTTCTTAGATTTGTTATATATGAAAGACATGCAGATTAAACCGTAGAGAAAGGCAGTAAGAAATTATATGAATTATATAAATTATGCAGCATTATTAAACGAGAATTAAAAAAAAAGACTTCACATTATTTTGTTACAGGAGAACTATATTGCATTTATGACACGAGACATAATCATTACTAATTTTTCACAAGGTAAGACATCATTCGTTTAGCGTTATATCAACTTTATCCTCAACAAAGTATCATCACTTATTCCAATCAATATCATCTTACCATATGTCATTGTCCCAGCCTGGTCTCCTTATTAAAACGGTGAAATACATCATATCACCATTACCCTTAAAACGATGAAATACATCATATCACCATTACCCTTAAAACGATCATATCACCATTGCCCTTAAAACGATCATATCACCATTGCCCTTAAAACGATCATATCACCATTGCCCTTAAAACGATCATATCACCATTGCCCTTAAAACGATCATATCACCATTGCCCTTAAAATGATGAAATAAATCATAATCACAATTACCCTTAAAACGATCATATCATCATTACCCTTAAAACGATCATATCATCATTACCCTTAAAACGATGAAATAAACCATAATCACCATTACCCTTAAAACGATCATATCACCATTACCCTTAAAACGATCATATCAACATTACCCTTAAAACGATAATATCACCATTACCCTTAAAACGATGAAACAAATCATAATCACCATTACCCTTAAAACGATCATATCATCATTACCCTTAAAACGATCATATCACCATTGCCCTTAAAACGATGAAATAAATCATAATCACCATTACCCTTAAAACGATCATATCATCATTACCCTTAAAACGATCATATCAACATTACCCTTAAAACGATCATATCACCATTACCCTTAAAATGATGAAATACATCATATCACCATTCATCGTTTTTAAACTCAAAGAACGATCGAGTCTAATCTGACATCTGCAATTCACCCTAACCCTAAGATTTGTGAAAGTGACAAGTGGAGGGGGGGGGGGGGGGGCTTGGGTTTACAGTGTATGGTACTTCATATACGTGTGTGTGTGGGTTGCTCTGATATATAAAACACGGTGCACGAAGGCGGTATAACATGCGTCTAGAACCGATAAATATCATCGTTTTAAGGGCAATGGTGATGATGTATTTGATCGCTTTAGCAACAGTTACTGTACTTTAATTAGTCAGTAAAATGGTTCTGACCCCTGCAAATAAATTCCATCATCGCCTCGCCCCGCCTCGCCCCGCCCCGCCCCGCCCTTTTCAAACTGTTCAAGGAACGCCCCTAGTTGGTTCCGGAGGTTGTCACGGTTCGGTATAGGACATGTTGTGCAATGCTGATAGGCCCTGTATTCAGATCTGATCTACAACTTGGACGCTTTAGAAGTGGACGGAATGAGAGCAGAGTTGTTGAACCGCCGAAGGCTACAAGCACTGATGTCATGGCTTGGTGTCTTCCCGAGTGCCAGTTGGCACAGAATCTTACCAACCACTGGAGCCAATTTGAACCCGTGCCCTTTCGACGTTCAAGATAAATAAAGGTAGCGAAAAGGAAATTAGAATGAAGTCTCAAACTGTTGTACTTGAATCAAAACATTTATGTGCGACATTATGTAGATGTTCCATGATTTCTGATGAATGTGTATTAGTCTTATTATTTAAAATGATCAACGTCGGTTTCACAACTCAATAAATGATCCTGATCATTGCTCCGTACCGGTGGTTAATTATCTCCTACACTAACCGAATTCATAACTTCGACCTAACATTGTACCACATATGGAAACGTTTGCTTGTATTTGTCTCATAAAAGAAGTTAACCCAAACTGACTCCCACACGGTGTTGAGTGCTCAGGGGTCACGGGCCACTGGCTTCATCGAGCAGGTAGTTCCATTATGTTAATGGGTAAATTAACTATTACAAAATGAGGGGACACATTAAATTGTACAATAGGGACACACTTTGTTTTTATTGTGCAGAACATACTCTTTTATTGACTTACTTATTGCATGAAACTATAAAACCAAAATACATTTTGTATTCTTACAATTGGAGTACAGAGAATAATAACAGGTGAATGAAATGCATAAACACCACAAACACCTGGGGAGGAAGCATTCATAAATTTGAATACATAATTATAGTTGATAAACGACTCCGATGAAACTATAAAACCAAAATGAAATTTGCGTTCTGGCAATTGGAGTACAAAGAATGATAGCAGGTGAATGAAATGCTTCAACAACACAAACACCTCAAGCTACTATGAAGCATCCATAAATTTGAATAATTTAGTTGATAAACGACTCCGCATGTGGACGTTTGTTGGAGCAGAAAGCAGTGGATTATAAACAACACGAACCCATTTAACAGAATGTCGGAACGTAAATTAAATTTGGCGCGGTTGGAAAATGCATCTTTCTACCCTGCGACTTTAATGGTACGATCCAGTAAATTAAAACAATAAAATGGCTCTTATTTTAAAATTACTCATTAAATAAAACCCAAAACTTCAGTGATATCAGAAAAAATATGTTATATCTTACTAATAATTGAAAAAGATGTATAAACATTGTGAAAGTGTCGCATTTTACGATAAAAGACACCGATATAGCGAAGATGACGTCATTAGTGCGCTTTCATCAAGGAATTCAAGGTCAAAAGGTCAATTCAGACGCTGATAAGTTATTGGTCGAGCCTTTTTGTTTCCTTTATTCCGACGAAATTATACAATCAATCAAAACAAGTTTAATACCAGAAGAAAGCTAACGATTAATATTTTCATTAACCGCTTGCCCCAAAGTCGCTTGACCACAGTGAAACGAGTGAGAGCTTGCGAGAGCGGCCAAAGTGTGATTGAAACTCGCTATTTGCTCTTCTCCAACGCAAAAATAGACGACATTGTGCTGGATAAATGTATTTTTTCCGACAAAAGTACAGAAAATTTGCACATGGTCTTTTTATATTATAATTTATGAAATGTTACCCAAGTGACTCCCGGGCGCCCCAATGCTGGAAAGAAACGCACATTTTAGAAAACTTCACTTTTTCATGGAAAATGCTTATTTGTTCTATGCACGTAAGTCAGATTGAGCGGATGATACAACGTTTCCATATGCCCTAAACCTTTCCTAAAAGCCAAAATGCACCCCTAATTCTAACCCTATAAATACCTTTGACAAAAGAGCATATGTTTTGTTGTTTTTTTGTTCCGAAAATTTGAAAAATTGACCGATCGTTCCGTTGGGGGGTCACCTTTTTTGGGCCACCCATTACCACAATTTTTTGTTAAAATGTTTTGTTTTGTTTTTATTTTTTTTAACAAATTGAGGGGGGGGGGTTTCTCCAAAACACACAAAAACAAAAAAATGAAGGGGGTTCGACTCCTTAACCCCCCCCCCCCCGTTCCCCCCCCCCTTGCGTACGTGCCTGGAGCTGACCGTGTTATTGCTTTTTGTTTAAACATGCATGGGCGCGTTGACGTCGTATGAAATTGTTTTTGTTAGCATTCTAAATGAGCCACAGAGAGAGAGAGTGAGTGGGGTTCGGGGGGGGGGGGTGGTGAGAAGAAGAAGAAGAAAATAAAAAGAACTTCCACAGGAGCTTCATCTTGTTATCACGTACAAAACGAATTAAAATATCTGACGAAAAAGTTTTATAATGATTTGTTGTGGTATTGTGTAGTTTAGTCAACAGCAAAAAAAGGTTGAAAACCCCAAATTATTTAGCGGAGTCTGGGCGTGAAGTCGTATAAAATGATGTGGTATCTTTTAGAATAATCCGCGAACGAACCGGCCTATTTTCATAAATTGTGAACGAACCGGCCCATTTTCATATAGTGCAATCAAAGGAACCATCCTTCACCTATAGTAATTATGCTCTGTGAACTGTAACGGAACCCACACTTGGATAATAAAATAACAATATCATGAGTATCAGCGAACGAACCGGCCCATTTTCATATAGTGCAATCAAAGGAACCATCCTTCACCTATAGTAATTATGCTCTGTGAACTGTAACGGATGCCAACTTGGATAATAAAATAACAATATCGTGAGTTGTAGCTGTAGCTCCTTTGTCGGGTGCTTAAACGTCGGTTACTGACCTACATATAACACAATAACGCAATTCTGACTATATACACTATGACATACCAAGCTATATATAACAACTAGTTTGTCACTAGGCAAACGTGTGCTATATTCGAGTGCATATTGGCGTATTTCGGTACAGCAAACACGGTGACGTTTTAAACTGCTTACTTTCACAACATTTTTCATAAACTTGGATGAATGTAGCCGATATGTTTTTATAATAATTTGAAAGATAAAATACACAGAACTCTCTCTTTCTCCCTCACTCACTCACACGCACACAAACAGGAGCAAACTAATTACAATCACGTTACATTGTTCGACGAGGCAGTGATATAACAACATGGAAGAAATGAAACAAACAGGCCTACATACTGTATACGACAACTATATACACAATTTACCTGACATTCCACAACCAATGATGATATTGGAGTGCATCGGATGTCTGTCAAGAATTAGCTCATTATCAGGTGTTCTCTGAAATGAAAAAGTAGAACAATGTACAAAAGAATAATAAAATAGTAGACCAACATAATAATTCAATTTTTGTTTCTCTGTTAAAGGCTCTGTTAAAGTCCTATCAAGATTAATATCTGTATCGGTAGGTATTGCCCTCGGGATAAATTGTTGTCCAATGCCTATACAGTGCGTCCCAGAAAAAACGAAACCGAGAAATATCGATGTTTTATCATAACTTAATCACGATTATAATTGATAAATGACACATATTTGTAAAGCTTAGATCCTCTTCTTTCATTTCATACAATACATTTTATGCATATTTCACGCATGAGTGATTAAAATCAATTTGAAGAGAGGAAACCAAAAAGTCATTTGGCGGATGGTATCTGAATTTCAAAGAGAATATCACATTTCTAGAAAGTTGAGTTTCTGCCCTTTCCTATGACACCTCAATCAGGAAAAATGAGCTAGGAATAACAAAGTTCTTTTTGTTTAAAGTAGTGCTTGCATTTCCATAATTTTATCAAACTAATTTGTTTTCACTGGCCGCCTGCCGTAGCAACAAACGGAATTAACGAAAGACTTAACTCCGTTTCGTTGACAATCATCCGTAGACGAAAGACTTCATGCATGGCTGATTGTCAACGAAACGGAGTTAAGTCTTTTGTCAATTTTGTCAATACAGCACAATGATCACTTTTGATGGCAGGTCTAATATCGGAAGTTTGAACATAACAATACAGTAACGATGAAATAAGCCAATAATCGAGTCCAGAATAGATTCCTAACGATAGTTGTCGCCATGTAAATTGCTTTCATTGCGGGTTCATTTTCCACCATACATGTGGATGTTTTGTAACCACTTAATTGGTTTGTATACCAGTCCTGTGACCAGCCTCGGGTATCAAACTGAGGATCTTGTACACAGTTCCAATCACCTCCAAGTATAAGTAAATCATCTTTGTGCTTAATACATTTCATCCAGTTGAACATTTGAACAATTCTTTTTCTGATTTTACAGTCGGAGCATAATACATTTAGTACAAAGTACATCTTCCTTCTGTATCTAAATGATTTAAATGATCTTTCTAGTTCAGAGGTTAAAAAAGTTTCTTGCAATATAATATTCATAAATTAGAATTAGCTATGCCCATAATGTGAAGATATTTGTTGACCCCTAGTATTCGATGTAAAATTCTGCACTGAAAATAACGAAGTTTCGTAGAAAGGCAACATTTTAAAGGAATAGTGTAAAGTTTCTTCCAGTCTTGAACAGGTTCAGTTAAAATTGTACTCCATTTCATTTCCGAAATCGGAACTTTAATGATCTTTGCAACAGAAATTTGATAAACATATTGCATACTTTGACAACCTTCTAGTAAGTTATGCAATAATTCTTCTTGGAGTGTCTTGCTTTCAGCTTGGTACTGTAAGATACTATTTTTCCATTCTTTTGGAAGTGCAGAGATTCATGAGAAGCAGCCCCAAAATGACATTGAACTTTATATTTTTAAATAAATGTCATATGAGAATAACATTTACCATGCTCTACAACATTACCATCTTTTTTTATTTTATTAAAGGGGGATAATAATGCTAGTTCGTAAGTTCAGCTCCCATACACACACGACTCGGTTACAAATCGCTTAATGAGCATTACAAAAAATGAAAAATAAAAGTAAAGACAACAAATTTTATTACAGTAACTTTCTTACCGTATACATGCATGTTTCGACTATAGCTGGAGTACTGTGTAGTAGTGGGAAGTGTTCCCTGACGTAATTACTGACTTTCTCGATGTCCCACTGATGTTCATTAACTATACTGGAATCTCGCTCATCGGGATCAACCGTACCTACTCCACCATGGTAGTTGATCTAGAGAAACAAAGAAACAAACACAGAAACAAAGAAACAAAGGAACACAGAAACAAAGAAACAAAGAAACAAAGGAACAAGTAGATAGATGAATAGCTAAAATGCATTATGGTTCAAGGCATGGCCACACAGAGGATTTTTTTCTGTTGGGGATCGGGGCAAAATTCAATGAATTATTGATAACTTATTGCATTTTCTTTGTTTTTTGTATTTGTGGGGGCAGCGACGTACCCTAGCCTCCGCTGCGTACAGTCATGATTCAGTGGCTAAACAATGGCCTCGTTTCTCCCAGGGACGTGATAGAGAAGGACTGGAATCAAGCCGCTCTCCTTTGACCCCATGCTCCAAGCCGTCGAAAAGTTATGCGCTAATCTGCATCTGTTGACCAGATGGTGAGATAAAAGAGCGCATGAATTTCAGGATTTAGAATTCCTACATCAGAAAATGGTATCACAGCAACTGTTCGCTGTCCCTGTCAATGATTTCTCATCCATTGTTGAATGTGTAAAGAGGAGAACAAGCGAACACAAACTTGTGTAATTTCATCCTTTTTTAAACTTCAAAAATACAAAAAACACGCAAAAACACGCACTAGCAAACTTAATGTTATTGAAGATTTTAAATCATGGATCAAATAACGGGACATTAAAACATGCACAAATTAGCGCATTATCCTAAACTATTGAGTTTTTGTCAGGATGTAATTTTTCTTTTACCAACTCTGGCACACAAATTATAGGAAGGACGGAGTTCTAAATTTGGAAATGTGTTTGATGCACTATTCCCAATACAATCCCCATATAAAGTTTTTGATTTACACTGAAATTTTGCCTGTAATTCAACATTTTGTAATAAATGTAAAACTGGTGCCTGGCTTCCGAAAGTCCCCGCAGTGGAAGCGCGGTTCGGAGCATGGAACTTCAAAGCCATGTGGAATGTTACACATCCCATTGTTACGCTTTTACTCACGAATGCGTTTGAATAAATTACAAGAGTTTCGCCGGCTTGATTCTAGTCCTTCTCTATCACGTCCCTGTTCCTCCTAGGCCCCGGGATCAAAACCGTGTCGATCAGCTATATTAATGCCCTTTTTTGAGGCATTGATCATCACTACTATCACTTATGACTTAAGGGCGTAGGTCCCTTAGTTGATTAGCATAGTAGCACACACATGCTTAAAGCAGCCACGCAAAACAAACACTCGTAAATTATTATTCAATAAAATCCGAGAATGTATACTATTATCTAGATCTATTAGGAACAAATCATTGTCAAAATCATTCCATAAATTGGGGTAAAAATAATTATTCCACCATTATGACCAACAGTGTATATATAGCTAACAACTAAATTATTCACACCCCATGTAAATTTAATATTTGTTGTATTTTATTGTAAATCAACAATGGAAGGTGGCCTGATTTTATTAGGGCCTTTGTTGAATACTATTAGATGTAAGCTCTGTGTCATATTCTCAAGAAACATAAATCGGAACAAATATTTTTTGCACATACTTAACAAATTACAAAACTTGTTAAGGGTTTGAATAAGTTAGTTGTTAACTGTATATATATATATTTGACGTATACTGGAAATTTTACCTTCATCATGCCTTGATAACTAACAGAAGGTAGACCGTAGATATGTTTCAGCCCTAGCCCAACGTCAACGAAACATGGAAAATCATCGTACGCGCCCGGTGTCTTTGGCTGCCAATATAACACGTTTACTCGCAATGCCTAAGTAAATGAGGGAGAGATAGAGAGAGGGGGGGGGGGGGGGGATGAAGAGAGAGAGGACAAAAGGAGTAAGAAAGAGAGGAGCGAGCCCAGATGGAGAGAGAGAGAAAATAGAAAATAATGAATGCTAATGTCACGAAAATTCCGGTGATTTATATGCGGAGATGGTTCATTCACTTCACTTTCAATCCTAGGGTTGTGTGTCCCAGCCCGGCACTTACGTCCTTTACTAAGACAATAATCCACATTTGCCACTCTCCACCCAGGAAGTAAATGTGTACCTGGTAGGACTTTAATTGCTGGAGTAATTATTGCAGGGATCTCAGGAAGAAAAGCATTGACGCTGATGAGGCTTTCCTCGGTAAATAAAATTCCTATTATTTAGTAGTATTATTGTTATCGTCATCATCATTTGTATTACTATTATTAATTCATTATCATAATCATTACTCTTATTGCTGTTGTTATAACCAGCTTTATTCTTACCGTCAAGGGAGGTTGTAAACCGAGTGGTTTGAGGAGTTTAGATGCCCACGGTCCTGGTGTAAGGATAACATTATTCGTCTTGTATTCTCCTCGGCTTGTTTTGACTGTCACTATGGCTCCCGGTATGATGTCCTTTACTTTCTCTTCATCTTGTAAGCGTCCTCCATATTTGATGAATAAGTCCTATGTAAATAAGATATATTAAATAGCGGATCACAATCATGGTTCGCAGTTCGAGTCTCGCTACGGCCAGGGGCGTAGGTAAAGGGGGGGATCCTGTCAGGATATTGTCGGTAAAATTGCGCTGCCGTCGGGAAAAATGAGAAAGGGGGAGGGAAAATATGAGAGGGCAAGGGAAAGAAAAGAGAAAATAGAAAAGGAAAAGAAAGGAGAGATGTATAATGTCAGCAAAAGAAATCAGAGGTTTAACATTTTCGGGGAAACTAAATTCAGCCAAGAATTAAGAGTCGAGAACAGTACAACGAATAATGTAAGGAAACGTCAAAGCTTCCGCGCTTCACGCGGGAGGGGGAGGGGGGGGGGGAGTGAATTCAGATAAGGATTAAGAGAAGAGAACGGTATTAAACGAATCGTTTTCTTTCTCGATATAATAATTAAATGAAACGTCATAGCTTCAAGGGCGAAACAAGAATTAAGAGTCGGGAACGGTACAATGTATCGTCTTCTTTCTTTAATATTTTAATGAAATGTCAAAGCTTCCGCGCTCTGCGCGGGTTGGGGGGGGGGGGGGGGACTGAAAAATAGTTTAGCTCCTGGCCCCGGGTTTATAGGGTTGTAGACATTGGGACATTGGCATTAATATATTTGTCGGTAATTGGTGGCTAGTTTTGTCGGTAATCAGTGGTCTCTACATCCCCCACCACTGAAAAAGGTCTAGCGATGCCCTGGGCTACAGCACAAAGGTGTCCTTTGGCAGGACTCCTTCAAAATTATTGACTGAAGATTTTTTTTTTTACAGGATAAATGTGTGTACTACGGGCAACCGGACACAGGGTTTGGTCTTACACAGTGTAATACGCGAGCTTCATGATATGGTTATCGTGTTGGTTATATTACGCACAATCAGCCGGCCCATGTATTGTTATTATTTATTAATTAATTAATTAACGGTCACCGTATTTTTTTAAAGTGGAGCTGAATTGGTATGATCGTATTGGCTAAATTTCACACATTTTGGGGTCTACAATTATCTTCTTAGCAATTTTAGGTCCTAAAAGGACACTAGAAATGTCATAGATAAGAATAAGAGCAATAACCATGCACTTTGAAATTTGCGATCTGGAAACAGAACTCAAGTATCCCTTTAAACTAAGTGAATTTTTTTGTTGTTATCATATGTTATTTATTATGTATTACCTTGGAAAATAGGTCAAATTAAATGTTTAAAAGTTTCAGTTCATTTAGGCCTATAGGCCTACGACTGACAAGTGTTTGTGCCTGGAAACTAGAGGTGGTAATGGTGGTGGTGGTGGATCGTGGAGAGGTTGGAGTAGGGGGTGGGGCTGATGATCTGTTATAAAAACAAATCTCTTACCTGATAGCACTTGAGTGCCTTGCTTGCTGGAAGTACCCCTGCCGCTTTATCGATGAAGGTGCTATAGTGTGGCTCATGCCTGTAATTAGGATATCTTCGCTGTCTCTCGTCATGACTGATAACCTCGGCATGTCTACCTAGGGTCTTTACATTGGATAATCTCTGCTCGTAATTGTCTCTCCCTGGATCGGACATCACTAACATACCAGTTTTCCTAATTAAATAGATGGTGAATATCTAAATTTTAAGAAGGGTTCGCTCTTATCCTACGTGCCCACATTTTCTGGCCTAGGATCGATCGATCAATGAATCATTTAATGAATCATCCAATATCAATCAATCAATCAATCAATCCATCCATCCACCAATCAGTCAAACAAATTAATCAATCAATCCATCCACCAATCAGTCAACCAATTAATCAATTAATCAATCAATCCATCCACCAATCAGTCAATCAATTATTAATCAATCAGTCATCACAGAAGATAGATAGATAGTGGTGGTTATTTTACCTGACAGCTAAAGCTTTAGCAATAAATGTTTGTTAGTGAGCAACCAGAAGACCGACGGCTTAAGGTCCTCTCCGAGGGACCTGGTAATGAGGATTAATGCCTAATGGCCCGGTCACACATAGACGTCGCACGGCCGGTTTTCCCGGCTTAAGGTCCTCTCCGAGGGACCTGGTAATGATGATTAATGCCTAATGGCCCGGTCACACATAGACGTCGCACGGCCGGCGCATTGAAAATCGAAAAAAGTCGTGAGCCCGACTTTTGACAGAATTTGGGAGAAGCTAGCGAGCTGACACCGAATGCATAGCGTGTTGCTAGCGCGCTGCGCGTATACAGGGCGTGTGCTCCGCGTAATGTCTGGCGTTGGTCTAGCGCGTTCCGCGCATGTCTGGCGTCCTTTTGGCGTGTAGGCCTACATTCATGCGTCGAGCTCCGCGTACACTTTTGAGCATGCTCAAAAAATCCCGATGCACAACAGCGACTTACGACGAATGCATAGCGTTGGTCCAGCGTTGGTCCAGCGCGCTCGACGAACGAGTAACGAATGATGACGCACACCTAGCGAACGCCAACGCACTGGCCAAAATTGCAAATTTCCAATGCGCTGGCCGTGCGTCCCCCATGCGTCCCCTATTATGTGACCGGGCCTTTACCAAAGGGCACTAGCGCATCGACTTGGTTTCGAACCCGGGTCACCGGATTACGAGACCACTGCTCTACCAACTGAGCTATCGCACCTCCAGAAACAATCAACCAATCCACCCATCTACCACCCACTCACTCACTCAATCAATCAACCAACCAATAATCCATCTAATCCATCAATCAATCGTCAGTCTCATCAATCAATCATCCAATCATCCTCCAATCAATCATCTAATCATTCAATCAATCAATCATCCGGTATACCGTCCTGAGGCCAGGGTTGGCAGTTTTGCTCCTCCATCTTATGTAATCTAATATTGCATTATTGGTTTGTTTTTACTCAGACATTCATTAAAAACCAAACATGTCTAGGGATGCAGCAAACAAGTTTTGAAAAACCTGTATAGGGCTGCATCCCTGATAAAAAATGATAACAGTAATCCAATATAATAAGATAAATGATTATAAAAAACCGAGATAAGAAACAAATACATATAGGTCAAATAGTTATGGAGGTAAATATGAATAAAAACACACAATCAGATTTTATAGCATGTAAGCTTTATACTGGTAACAGTAAATGATTAAAATTATTGAAAATAAATTATTAGAGAGTTGAGTATCGAATTAGATACGCCACTGCCCCATCCTACCCACCTACACACTCTAGGAAAACACAAATTTCACATTTTGTTCATCAACCTTCAACAAGATTTTTCGGAATTGCGACCCCCCTCCCCCCCCCCCCCACCCCCCCCCCCCCCCCCGAGGGAAAATCCTGGATCTGCCCCTGATTGTATGCCGATATACAGTACCTGTAAAGTTTTGTATTTGACTCTACTTCAAGCTGAGCCCATAGTGGGTAAGCCTCTTCCATCATTTTAGCATAGTGTTCCTCAGCGTAGGCATAGCGTATTACCCGACCACCTCCATGGGAGCTGCTTCGAGAATGTGGCAGAGCGAACTATATATAGGGAGTTAATAATTGATGAAATATCATTTTGCTCAACCTATTCAAACTAATGATTTTACAGTATAGAAGTGAAGAAT
>JAVYIG010008716.1:0-86096 GCA_035222895.1 Strongylocentrotus droebachiensis | reverse complement strand
GCATTGTTTAAGGTGTTTCCTATTAATTTCTTCATTTACATGATATTTCATACCAACGATCACAGAGACTTTAAAGAAATAAACGCAAAGGCAAATTGTCCATGCATATTATGCAAGATACGCATATCTTGTTTAATGTTCAATATAATTTTTTATTTTGTATTGATATGATTATATTTATTGCATTACAACTGACACAAAGTGAGTATTTATACAAATAATGTTGTCTTACTGTTTATATCTAGATCCAGCAAAAATCAAAAAATATATCTGTGGGGGGGGGGGGGGGGGGTAGTGAGCACTATTTTTTTTTTTTTTTTTTTTTTTTTTGCTTCCGGAAATTTGGAAATCGCGCCGGCCGAAAAGTCGCTCAGTGCGGGGGGGGGGGGGGGGGGGGGGGGCGGGGGGTAGTGAGCACATTTTTTTTAATTGGCCCTCGAAAATTTGAAAATTTGCACCCCCCCCCCCCCAAAAAAAAGCTAAAAATCACGTGTTTTTACATGTTCTTTTTCCCAGGGGAGGGGGGGTGGGGGGGGGGGGCGCCCCCCTGGATCAGTCACTGGTTTAAGGTGACATCCTATGAGACCGACGAATCAAAGAAATACATAAATAGTTTTATTTTAATGGTCACAAAAGATCAGAACGAGACCAATGGAACAAAAGACTGACACCCCACCCACGAGACCAACAAAACAAATAAATACATAAAGGAGGATAGACAAAATAATGACTCTTCGGAAAGTTATGGGTCCCATATACATGCGTCGTAGGTCTAATAATAGTGAACCCTCTGAAAAAATGGCTAGGATCTGCCCATGCTCGAGAATGACACTGTTGGTATAGTTAGCTGTTGATCCCGTGGGCCGTCAGTCTTTCTAAAACGTTGTCAGTGGAGGCCTGTGGGACCAGCACAGTCGGTCTCGTGGGCTTTCGGTTTATTGGACCATAGTCGTTCAAGGTAATTTCGTAATCATTTTCTCCATCATTGCTGCATTTTCCTCAGGATCTGTAATACTAAGTGGTTGGTTCTTGTCCATTGTATTCACATCGGCATCTATCGGCATAGCCCAGGGTTGGACATCGCCTGAGCCGAATACGAGAAAGACGAGGGCACTGATGAGAGTGATTGCGGCAGTGATGATAAAAACAGTCCTCCATCCCGCAGGATCGGCCTGAATGAACGGGAGAGAGAGAGAGAGAGAGAGAGGGGGAGGGAGGGAGGGAGAGAGAGAGAGAGAGAGAGAGGTAGTTAGACAGTAATTGCACTATTTTGCGTCATTCAATTCCCTCAAAAAGTTGTGTTAATTTTGTTTTTATGTGAAAGTATCTTTCGACCCTCTCTCCTGGAATGATGCCTTTGTAGTGACTTGACCCTTGGAGAACTTTGCATTTGTAAATATTATTGTCTTGTCTTTATTGTGTGGCTTGAAGTCTAGCCTTTTATTCCATTGTCACTCATTTCTTTAGTGACACCTGTTGCATTACTAGAGTGCCACACATACTTATTCTGGCAAGCACATTCCATACCCTATGGCCCGAATTCACAAAGCAAGGTTTGAGCTCAGACCAGGTTTGAGCTCAAACCTCCTTTTGTTTTGCCAAACCTCCTTTTGTTATTTACAAACCTGGTTTGTAAATAACAAAAGGAGGTTTGGCGAAACAAAAGGAGGTTTGAGCTCAAACCTGGTCTGAGCTCAAACCTTGCTTTGTGAATTCGGGCCTATGGGTTGGGATGTGCAACCACCTAATGTACTGGGTATAGCTTATACTGTACAGGCACATTACACTTGCTTTATTTGCCACACCTATTTGCCACACCTATTTTCATCACTTCTCCTGAGCTGTTCATATAGAGCACACGTATTCTAGAGAGTCGATCTACAGCAAAGCTAATTCAGCTTCATCTTAATTCTTGTCCTATTTCTTCGCTTGTTTCTATACTCGGTTCTGAGGCCTTATTACTTTATAGAGATTATAAGTTTCTTCTTCTTTACTTAATTCGCGAAGAAGCGTCATTACTTTGTACATGGTCTTACATATTCTTTCTACGGGTGCTGTGCAATATTTGAACTACTACTTGTGATATATGTTCCAAGTATCTGTACTTAACAGGTGTTTCTACGAGACAAGGTAGGAAAGAAATCTATTCTATTTCTTTTATTTAGGTGATTAAATTCCCTAAACCTTCATTATCTAGAAATATCGAATTTGAAAGAAATCTTAACACATGTATATACATTCCTTCAAATGGGATCGAATTTTCCTTTGTATAATGGTGATTATTGTACAATCCATGCAATTAAATAACAATTGCGCACGAAGCGTCATTTCGATTGCTTTAACCTTCACTATTCTAGCATGTATAAAAGACAATGAGCGCATACGCCGGTTACTACAATTATTCTTTACATTGTTCATGATTTCCTTCACCTTTGGTACCGTGTTATTTGCACATGAAGGGTCAAAGACCGAACCAGTCACTGACGTCGTCCTACGTCAAGCATGACGTTTTATGAACAATTGGATTTGGTCCTGTACCGCTAAGTAAAATTACTTGATTATGATAGACCGCATCGTGTGTGAGGTGTCTTGTGTTGACGTAGGACAGCGTCAGCGACGTGCACGGTATTTGACGTACGTGTCATTAGTGTTGACGTACTCACTCTAAAAATAGAGTGCAAAATTTTGCTGTGCAAAATCGCTGTTTAAAAAAGTTGGGTAAAGTATTACCCAACCTTGTGCCAAACACCAAGTCCCTTCAAAATTTGATTACACTTGCCATAGTGTCATATCAAAATTCGACTGTGCGCATTTCCGGGGTAAGAAAGTAACGATGCAGATTAATATTTGCAGAGGATGGACGACTTTGTTCGAAATAGACTACGATCATGCACTTGTGTCTTTCCGCAGCATTTATTTGCATGAATGCGTGTAAATCTTCTCAATATGGACATGAAATTCCTCATAATTCTGGACAACACATTATTCGTATGGAGAATGTCATCCGCGATGCAGTCACCTACTGCGAGCACGCCAAGCGAAAGACTGTCTAGCCAAGAGAGAGAGAGAGAGGTCTGCTACTTATACACTACACTACATATAGCATGTACTTTTCCAGCCAACTCCTCGCACAAATTGTCTTTTTTACCCAAATCTGTGTAAAAATAAAAAATCATACAATAAGGTTGGGTTAAAATTTTACCCAACTTTTGGGTAAAAAATTACACAAGAACAAAGTAAACGAGTACCCAGGATGAGTTGGGTAAAAATTACCCAATGTTGTGTCAAAAAGGGAACATGGTTGTCGTTGGGTAACATTTTACCTTTTACATTGGGTCAAATATATTGCACATCAGTTGGGTAAAACATTAAACATTTGCTGGGTAAACTTTTACCCAACCACCCCTGTGTCAAATTTTACCCAACAAACATGCATGTTCCCTTTTTACCCTCGTAAAGTGTAAAGCGCGTTGCACACGTGGCGTCATTTCGCTGACGGAGAATAGCGACTTTTAGATTTGCACGACGAGAACTGCGACGTGTGACACCCTTTTAAGGCAATGTGACGTCCTTTTAAGGCACTGCCGCGCACTGCTAGGGCCTTAAAAGGACATCACATTGCCTTAAATGGATGTCACACGTGGCAGTCCACGTTCTCGTCGTGCAAATCTAAAAGTCCCTAATTGTAGTGTTGACGACGTATACTGGCGCGGTCTTTGACTTGCAAGTAGGGAAAAGGGATATCGTAATCAAAGCAAAGGAAACACAGGGTACGGTATTCGAATTCTTATCGCTGAACATTATTCTGCATGTGACGAGATATCAATCGACATTAGTTTGCCACACTCCACCCAGGTCATTTATTGATATACCTGGCAGGAATTAATTCCTTAAAATGCTCGAGCGCTGTAGTGGCAGCCGTGCTAAAGCTAGGTCCAGGAATTGTAATAATGGGGCGCCAGGAGTGGCAATGCCAGATATGAGCGCTACACAAAAATCCGTCGTAGGTTTGGACGCTATGCGGAAATTTCGCTCTTAGTGCGACCCCCGCGAAGATTAGCGTTGTAGATGGCCCCGTTGCCGGTTGCGAAAACTGCTTACTATCCCTGTGTGCTACGGATCTAAGAATAGAATGGTTACGACTGAATCTCACCTGATCCTCAGTAAACACTGCCGTCACGAGCGGGGCAATGAACCCGGATGTGACACCGATGGCGTTGGCGATGCCGGTTACCGTGCCAGAGAAGCTAGGCGCGATGTCCAGAGCGTTGACGAAGGCAGCTGAAAACACCAAGCCCATTGCTCCATACATCACACTCATAAGTATAACAATGAAAGACGTGTTCCTTCGCACGACGAAAGAGATCGTCAAAAAACATGCGGCCATTATCAATGCTCCTGTAAAGCGAAGAAGAAGAAAATGGGAAAGTTATATTGGTGGAAAATGCTGAAGAAAGATTTTGTTTAACTCTTTGAAAATGCAAAAATGCAAAAAAAACAAAAAACTGAAGAGAGAGAGAGAGAGGGGGGGGGGGGCAGATCCAGATAGGATAGAGTGGGTGAAAGTGTGCATGGGAAAAGAGATATGCTTACGTACACACACAGACATAGTCTAATACATATATTATTTCTCGTATGTTTGTGTATTTTCTGAGAGGGAGGGGGGTGGGGGGGGGGGGGGGGGGGTAGTGAGCACTAATGTTGTGTTGGCCCTCGAAAATTTGAAAAAATTGAAAAATCGCACCCCCACCCCCTTGAACGCCGGGGGGAGGGGGTCCATCTCCAGAGAAGGGTAAAATTAACGTGTTTTACCCTTTTTTTAGGGGGCCCCCCTGGATCCGCCACTGCATGGACCAAGTCTGAACATGGTCTGAGTATGCATAGAGAGAGAAAAAATAATCTACCTGAAGTAATTGTAAGTTTCCGCACCGATGTTCTACTTAGGATATTTCGACCAATCAGAGCGTCTGCTATGGATGACGCAATCAGTGAGGCTGTCAACTGACACACATATGGAATGGATGTTAGAAAGCCGACCTGTAGAAATGTAAGTTTATGGATGTGGAATGTAAAAAAGAAAGAAAAATGGAATGTAAAAAATAATTAAAAAACACAACACAACAACAACAACAACAATTTTTATTTTAATTCAATCGAAACAGAAGTTTCGGAAGAAATGTTTGAGACATTGAACGGTGACTTAAATTAGTTAAGTCTCATGAACGCAAAACACTTTTATATTCTCTTGAAAGAGTCCCCCCCTACCCCCCCCCCAAAAAAAAAAAAAAAAAAAAAAAAAAAACGATCCAGTGTCATTGTTTTGGCAGGAAATACTGCAACTACCGATCAATTTTGAGTGGAGGTGTGTTTTGGATTTTAAATTTTAAAAAAGATCAAAGACAACAGAGTAAGACAATTTAATTTCAAATTGCTTCATAAAGTTTTACCCTTCAAAGATAATCTTTATAAGTGGAAAATCACATCCGATATGCTTTATTTTAAAGAACCAGAATCGTTTATACGCATTTTGCTTTGCTCATGAATGTAGTGCGTGCTTACGCACAGTATGCAATTTATAAGGGTTTTATGCTCAATCAGTTTAGAAGTAAATCCTTTAATAGTCATTCAATTTGGATGACTTTCAAAAGCGATTTCAGGTTTTATGTCATTTGGCAATACGAGACCAAGAAATGATAATAAGTAATATCACGATGTATCTTTCTTAGCTAAGCTTTTAACGCATTTCTATTCATGCCTTGATTTTTCCCTTCCGCTTTTTGTTGTCTCCCCTAATTTATTTGATCAGTCTGTTGATTTTGTATATATATTGTTATCAAACTCTATATGCAATGTTGTTAAAATGATATAAAGTAATAAACTGCCTCGTATGAGTAAAAGAGAGAACAAAAATGTAGGTTTTCATTCGTTGACTCGAGTTGCACAACCGAAAGGACGCCACGGTGGTAAATGAAAACTTTGGTTGACCCCTTATTTTTTTTTGTTCGCCGATTGAATAGAACGATGAACTGGCTAAGTGAAATATACAGGCATTTATTTTAACAAGATTTAAAAAGCGGAGGAGGGCTTTTGTTTGAAGACAATTTCAGCTCGAAAAGGCATTATCCCTTAGATATAATTACATGTAAACTTAACAGTCAAAGTAGCCTTACAACTAGCAAACAAGTGTGGCGTAAGAAGAGATGGGGATGGCGCTCCCCCCCCCCCCCTTAAAAAAAAAAAAAAAAAATCAAGCGCCTAATCATTTGCTTTCTCTATTGTTATTGATAGGCTCCTCACACTTCATTATTTTTTTTATTTTTTTTATTGTTTGAAAAACTGTCAGATATTTAAGTTTTGCCCGACACCCGACCCCCGCCCTTTCCCATTTAAAAACTCTGGTGACAGCCCTGATATCAATGCCAGAAAACATGGGACTTACAGACATTATCTCAAACCCCAATACGTGTTTGAAATAGATAGGGAGATTGCATGCCAAGCTGAAGTAAACAAAACCAGTAGTGCCGAACAGGACTACGCAGAAGGCGATGAACGGTAACGAGAGTAAGATGGACCGGATAGGCACCTTCTTGTTATCCTAGAATGTGGGAAGAAAATTCAAGAAATGAAGGAAAAATGATAACAGTGATAATGGTGATCCTGATGATAATAGTTTATTTCTCCATATTTTCATACATTTTCCATATTTTTCTTAATTGAATCTGAGGATTTTTAGTTTCTAAATGTTTCCCGTCCGATTTTACAAGTTCGGTTTTTCTTCATGAACGTTTTTGTCTTCTCAACCTTTTATATAAAGAGATGGAAAATCGAGTTTTGACACGGAGTTAAACCTCAGTTACAGCGCAAACGGACTCCAAACTAATTCTAAACCGGCCGAACCTTTCCATTCGGGGTAATATTTTGTTCGGTCTGTTTTTGGTCTATTGTCAACATGAGGCATGCATTTACACATCCCAAACACTAATTTGAAAAATCTTCGATTTTTGGGGGACTACCATTTACACTACAGGAAAATCTCATAAAAACCATCAAAGTTTGGTTATGCATCTGTACCAATTTTTTAAGTGAGTAGTGCTCATGCACCACTTGTCGGTACCCTGCATGCGCTTCCACGGAAGCGAGGAGAGTCACGTTGGCAAATATAGCTAGGGCCTATAGTAATTACCAGAGTTTGCATTTACACTGCAAAAATCGGTGAAACTTCGGCAGGCGTTTAAAAAAAACGCACTCCAGAGGTGGATTTTTCGATTTCGATTTTTCGTCGTGTTTGCCGGCAGTTGCCTTCTGGCTATGCAAAGCAAGTAACGGCGAAACACCGGAATGTGAGAAAATCAACGATTTTGTATTGCAGTGTAAAAAACAGTACCTGTCTCATCGGTGTGACTTGGGTGTACAGATGACGTTGAGTTCTGGAAATGCGATTGCATTAGGCCCAGGCGCGGATCCAGGGGGGGGGCCGAGCGGGCCTTGGCCCCCCCCCCCCCGCAAAAAAAAAAAAAAAAAAAAAGAGAGAGAGAAGAAAGGAAAAGAAGGGAAAGGGAAAGAGGAGAGAAGGGAAAGAAAGAAGAGGAAGAAAAAAAGAAAAGGGGGAAGAAGGAGATCGGGGGCCGAAAGCAGGCGCGGATCCAGGGGGGGGGGGCCGAGCGGGCCTTGGCCCCCCCCCCCCCGCAAAAAAAGGAGACAGAGAGAGGGAAAAGAAGGGAAAGGGAAAGAGGAGAGAAAGGGGAAAAAAGAAGACGAAGAAGAAAGGAAAAGAGGGATGAAGGAGATCGGGGAGGTGGGGCAAAAGAACTTGCCTCCCAGGCTGTTGCCTCCCCCCAATCAAAAAATAAAAATAGAAGGAAGGAAGGAAAGGGAAAGATAAAAGAAGAAGAGGAGATAAAGGAAAGGAAAAAAGAGGAAGAAGAAAACAAAAGAAGGGGGATATCAGTTGCAATTTTCCCGCCAACAGATTGTGGATCGGGGGGGGGGGGGACAAAAAGGCCTTTGCCTTAAAAGAGGAGAGCTAAAAGGGAACAAAAAAGAGGAAGAAGAAAGAAAAAGTAGAAAAGAAAGGGAGATCAGTTGCGGTTAATCCCGCCAACAATGTGTGGAGCGGGGTGGGGCCAAAATGACCTTGCTCTCCTCCAGCAAACATAAAAGAGAAAGAAGGAAGGGAAGGGAAAGGGAAAGAGGAGAGAAAGGGAAAGAAAAAGAAAGAGAATGAAGAAAGGTAAGGGATATCAGTTGCAATTTTCCCGCCAACAAGGTGTAGATCAGGGGGGGGGGGGTGGGCACTGGCGTACTGATAGGGGAGGGGGGGGGGGGGCTTTGAAATAAAATTCAAATGTGGTTTATTTCTAATTCCATAACGGTGATTTACAAATAATGCTGAAATGACATAATTTTAAGTATATTATACTTTTTTATGCGTTTGTTGGAAAATGACAAATTCCTAAATTTACAGCCAGGCAAGGAAATGCTTCTTGAGATGCCTACATGTCAGGGCTCGCGGAACGGTGGGGATCGGGATACTCGAAGGCGTTTAGACACATACACTGTAAAAAATAATAGTCGAAATAACTCAATAAAATTGAGGAAAAGAATTGCCTTATTTTTATTAAATAAATATTACCTACAGCATCTTAAGTAGAATTTACTTATTTTGCTGAATAAATTTTTACTCAGTTAAATCGAGTTACATTAACGTAAATAATTTAAGTATTGTAATCATTTTAGATAATTAAAAAAAAAGCTATGATAGGATTACATATTGCACGATTTGGTACCCATCTAATCTAACAAGTAACATCCACTAATCATTCACTACTTCTATTTAAGATTTAACCGTATATATATATGTCTACCACCATCACAAACTATTACATACGCTTCAATTCGACACATATTGAAAGGCTCCAAATTTTATATATACTTGATCGTAGCATCTTAAAAGGAAAATTGGTTGACAATTTCCTGAAATATCAAGTTTTGATTTGTTTTGAACTGGGTAACAATTAAAAATTGTTTTGTCTTTGCTTAGCCATGTTAAATGAATTAGTAAATGTTTTAAAGTCCTTAAATTTTCATTCAACCACAAAAAAGAATTGTTTTATTTAAAAAAGAGTTTATTTTGGTCTTAATGAATATTCATAGATTATGTAAATATTTCTATTACGCACTGCATCGGTCCTTACTTTAAAAAGATAAGAATAATCAACATAAATTGTTTGAGTAATACGTATAATTTCTGATTTTGAGTTAAAATTACTAAATTAATACAAGCTGAAATTACTTAAAGTTCTTATGTATTTGATTTTACTTAAATATTCCACGTATGTTCTCCTAAATTGAAAGTTTGAGTTAGCAAGACTTAAATTTAGCGCGTAAGTGGCAAAACTAATGTTTAAAAGTAAATTCTACATGGAAAAAATACGTAAAAATTACCAATAAACAAATTATTTTTTACAGTGTAGGAGCTCTATACAAACGTGACTATTATCTTTAAACTTGAAATCCATTTTACATAACCCAAGAAAATGTCAGACAAAATCCATTAAACTATAACTCCAAAGCCTGTGCCTAAATTAAAAACTTTAAAAACACCCACTAGTAGATAGAAACGCACTCTCTTGAATGCTATCATTATTTTTGTAATTAGATTATCCAAAAACTCTGTGGAAACAACATTTCCCATACGATGAGGTAGAGTAATTGAGTGCCTAAAACCCTTGGGCTTCCGGGGGGTCTGACCCCTGAACCCCACGCCAATTAGTAACCTGCCAGTGTCACAATTAGGTATCAAAATAATGCTTATCTGACCGTAATTAAATGTCTAAAAACCCTGAACTTCGGGGGCTCTGCCCCTGGACCCCGCCGAGGGCCCTAAGGCGGACCCCTGAGTGCTAATCTGACCGTAAATTATTGCCTTAAACCCCTGAGCTTCCGGGTCGGACAAGGTATCAACATATGTTCATCTGACCGCAGGCGCGTAGCCAGGGGGGCGGTGGGGTGGTCCCCCAAAAAATGCCGGCCAAAAAAAGAGAGGAGTGAAAAGGAAAAGGGAGTAGACAAAGAACATTTTGAAATTCAGACAAGGATTAAGAGTCAAAAACGTTACAACGATTCGTCTTCTTTCTCTAATAATTTAATGAAACGTAAAAGCTTCCGCGTGAGGGGGGGGGGGACATAATTCAGACGAGGATTGTTTTTGGGAACGGTACAACGAATCGTCTCCTTTCTCTAATAATTTATTGAAATGTCAAAGCTTCCGCGCTTCGCGAAGGAGGGAGGGGGGAAACTCGTCCCTCCCTGCACCCCCCCCCCCGCCAATTACATCACTGTTGGTTTCTGTGGCCAAGAAAAGTTCTATCTATATGTAAATGAGACAAAATGTGAAGGTATAGAAAATCCACATTTTTAATCACGAGTTAAATTATATGTTGATATGTGTATGTGTTTTTACGCGTAGATCATAATCAAAATATTATACACGGTTCAGCATTTGCTCAAAAAGCTAAATAGACCAAACGTACCATAACTCGACTGTCTCCAATAACATTGATAGCGGCTTCGGAGAGGATCTCCTAGTAAACCTATACACGACTTTTTGTTAGCAATGGAATCCAATGACCGGGGTAATATGTAAGGCGTTTAGACACATAGGAGCTCTATACAAACGTGACTATTATCTTTAAACCTGAAATCCATTTTACATAACCCAAGAAAATGTCAGACAAAATCCATTAAACTATAATTCCAAAGCCTGTGCCTAAATTAAAAACTTTAAAAACACCCAATAACCATCAATGACATGGGAGATAAAGTAATACCATATGGCACTTGTGTTTAAAGGAGAGTTGGTTTCTGTGGCCAAGAAAAGTTCTATCTATATGTAAATGAGACAAAATGTGAAGGTATAGAAAATCCACATTTTTAATCACGAGTTAAATTATATGTTGATATGTGTATGTGTTTTTACGCGTAGATCATAATCAAAATATTATACACGGTTCAGCATTTGCTCAAAAAGCTATACAGACCATGATTAAGGAACAACGTACCATAACTCGACTGTCTCCAATAACATTGATAGCGGCTTCGGAGAGGATCTCCTATATAGTAAACCTATACACGACTTTTTGTTAGCAATGGAATCCAATGACCGGGGTAATATGTAAGGCGTTTAGACACATAGGAGCTCTATACAAACGTGACTATTATCTTTAAACTTAAAATCCATTTTACATAACCCAAGAAAATGTCAGACAAAATCCATTAAACTATAACTCCAAAGCCTGTGCCTAAATTAAAAACTTTAAAAACACCCACTAGTAGATAGAAACGCACTCTCTTGAATGCTATCATTATTTTTGTAATTAGATTATCCAAAAACTCTGTGGAAACAACATTTCCCATACGATGATGTAGAGTAATTGAGTGCCTAAAACCCTTGGGCTTCCGGGGGCTCCGACACCTGAACCCCACGCCAATTAGGGACCTGCCAGTGTCACAATTAGGTATCAAAATAATGCTTATCTGACCGTAATTAAAATGTCTAAAAACCCTGAACTTCGGGGGCTCTGCCCCTGGACCCCGCCGAGGGCCTTAAGGCGGACCCCTGAGTGCTAATCTGACCGTAAATTATTGCCTTAAACCCCTGAGCTTCCGGGGCGGACAAGGTATCAACATAATATGTTCATCTGACCGCAGGCGCGTAGCCAGGGGGGGGGGGGCAGTATGGTCCCCCAAAAAACGCCGGCCAAAAAAATAGAGGAGTGAAAAGGAAGAGGACGTATGAAGAAAAGGGTGTAGACAAAGAACATTTTTGATATTCAGACAAGGATTAAGAGTCGAGAACATTACAACGATTGGTCTTCTTTCTCTAAAAAATTAATAAAACGTCAAAGGGGGGGGGGACGAAATTTAGACAAGGATTAAGAGTCGAGAACGGTACAACGAATCGTCTTCTTTCTCTAAAGATTTAGTGAAACGTAAAATCTTTCGCGCTTTGCGCGGGAGGGGGGAAACAGAATTTAGACGAAGATTAGGAGTCGATAAAACGACACAACGAATCGTCTTCTTTCTCGAAATGCCAAAGCTTCCGCACTTCGCGGAGGAGGGTGGGTGGAAACACGCCCCTCCCTGCACCCACCCCCCTAATTACATCACTGCTGGTCACCATTATGTACCAATATTTGGCTCGCATAATTTCAAATTTGGGCCCCCCCCCCTAAGAAATCCTGGATCCGCGCCTGATTAGGCCTACTTGTAAAGAAGAAGATATGTGGAAGTGTTTGGAAAAGGTTGATCATGTAGCCCATAATCAATGTTGTGTATTGAGAAGTTAGGGAATCATCAAAATTATAAGAAATTGGGCCAGTCTGGGTAAAAGTCACAAGGACTGTACACATACATTTGTACATGGGACTACGACTACACATACATGTGGCATGAAAGTATGGTCCACAACCATTAGCTGTTACGTGTCATATATTTTGAGTATAATATCATACCGATTTTTCGGATCTCGTTGTCTCGATATAGACCAGTTCTTTCCTCGTAATGAATGGATGTTGACTAGGATCCTCATTCGACGTTACTGCCCAGAAAAAGGCCCATGTGATATTAAGACCGCCTTTGCAATACAAACAAAAATGAATGAAAAAAAAGAAACGGGCATTATTTGAAAATTGAAAAACATTTGATCGAATTTGTGACAACTGTAAACAATTTTTCTAGAGTAGTTTGTTATCAAGGTTGGATTTCCCTTTAACAATGTATTCATTAAGCGTAGTTGAAATGTCTCTATAACAAACAAGTCCATTTGTCAATCGAAGAAAATTCGAAAATCTTCAATTTTGTGTTTTTCTTCCCCATGAATACAAATTCCAATAAAAGTAGGCATGGTGAACTAACGATCATAATGACAAACCATCACGACAAACCTTAGATATAACTAATAACAATATATACACATTTTATTTTAATATAGCTTATCAGCATTTCCTTGGTGACTATACTAGAGCTGTATTGTGGGCTTCTTCCCTGTTTCCTTTTTTATTTACCGATATACAACAACGCAGAAAGCAGAATGATTTAGTCATTACATAATAGTGCTTAACAGAAACAGTTTCTAAGCTCTGTACATCGATTAAAATTATATATGTTTCATTATATAATTCATTTTCATTTATCACTGTCTCTTACCGAAAAAGTAGAAGCTAGCAGGCCATCCGAGTTTAGCACATATTATTCCAGAAAGTGACTGACCAATGGCAGGTCCAAAGGCATACCCTGAAACATGAATATTCAGTATATACATGATCATGATCATGAATATGACAACAAGAATATTTAGTACACAGCAGATGTGCATGGATCCGAAGTTATATCAAACTTGCTATGGGGGTACAAGAGCTGCTCACATAATTAATGAAACCCCGTCTTGGGAGGATGCCGCCCCTCTCCTTTAACAATTTGTGGATACGCCACTGGGGATATGCATAGGGTAAAAATAGTCAATTTTTAAAATTGTCAGTAAAAGCCTCCCTAAAATATTGGAAGCCCCATAAATTTGATTGCAAACATTCACTTCAATTGCGCAATGAAGTGAAAGAGGATGACGTACATTACTGAATTCTGCAAGGATTCTCAAAATAAATTTGTTTGAAGATGAATATTGATAAAAGAAACCAAAATATTAGGTTTTCTACAACACAAAACCTAAATACTGTATTCTGTCATCAATTTTCGGCTTCACAGTAATTTTGAAAATCCTTGCAGAATGGTGTGTTAAATAACATTTTCTTTCACATTATTATAACATTAAAGTGAAATGTTGTCATCACATTTTTTGCGACTTTTGGGGCCGCCCCCAACACATGATAGAACATATTTTCTATCTACAAGTACACCAACACACAGCGACGCACACACACGAGCACACACGCAATCACGCCCGGGATTCACACAAACATTATATCCTTCTCTATCCTCCGACTCTCATTGATTATAATTATCATCACAGTGTCAAAATCGGCCCTGCGATGAACAAAACTATAACAGGGTCACAACAAGTTTTGAAAAATCAACACAAGGGCGAATCATTCCCATAGAAATCATGTTTACAGCATGACATATTACATGTACGTCATTGCAGGGAGATGTGAGTTGAAACTCACATCTCCCTGGTCATTGTAATGTTCGCATACTTCAATGGATGACGGACAAGGAAAGTAAAATTGCCCTAGTTTGAATTTTTGAGAGTCTTTGTCATCATATTTTTTGAATTCCAAGGACGTACGTACTGAAAAGGAGAGCGAATATAATTGTATATTCCTACCTGCTACAATAAATGTCATCATTCGCGTTCTCTCGTTGACTGGTGACCAATTATTCACCATGGTGTTAACAGCCGGTAAGATGAAACCCTGTTTGAGAAACGACAAAAATCGCCTTTACTGGAATTTACTACATGTGTTGTAACGGATATGTGGAGGGAGACATTTCTTGGGATGTCCATGTGTTATACGTCTGTGTACATGCGTTTTGTACAGTGACAGTGTAAAATAAAATTTGTTGCAAGTGTCAGTTATTGATTCTTTCCAGCAATTATTTGATGTGACAGAGAGAATAAGTGGGCGATCCACGTTGCTCAAAATACACTAGATTTTTATATGAGAAACCCAGTGTGACGAGGTATCGTGGACAGGGTTCAATACAGACTGCTTTGCAGAGAGCCAGGTTGCGCGATAGTATTATAACAAGATTTAAAAAAAGTGTTGCATGTATATGAATGGCCAAATTTGAGGAAAGTTTCCTTCAATAATAAGATGACGCTGGGAACTGCACCCAATCTACGGATTTGGATAATGTCCATTATTCTTGACCTACAGAACACATCCGCCTGACCCCTCGCTATCATTTCATTCTCATCTTTTATGTCACCGCCTTTGGATAATGTCCATTCTTGTGGACCTACATAAGACATCTGACATCTAAATATCTATCACATTCATGTCAAGGATATGTTATTACAAATGAAGTTTAACGATGGACTGATTGCTTATTTCGGTACGCGAGCATTGCTGCCTTTACCAACTGGTTATTTCTGTATCTTACTTCAACTTAAAACGATCACAAAACCTTTAAACAAAAATCAACCCTTTTTTAAAATAAAGATAAAAACCCTGACAATCATTGTTAAGCCTATATTTTGAAATGTGCAACATGACAATGACATATTATCCGAATATGGCTCCAATAGGCAACACAACAAGGTAGTGAAATTGCTCCTCATCAGTTGCTTTTTGAAAGAGCTTGAGATCGTGTTCTTGTAGACAAACCTCTGAAATACCGGCCAGAAAACGTGTTGCGAAGAAGAGCGCAACGCTGGATCGAGCGGCTAGCGGCCCCAAGGCATTCAAAATGGCGCTTCCACAGGCCCCACCAAAAATGATCCACTTTCCTCCTAGCTTGTCCGAAAGCCATCCCGCTGGAATGTTACCTAAGGTATACCCGATGAAGAAGGCGGCTAGGAGGAGCCCTTGGGTGTGACTGCTCCAGTTAAACTCGGTCTCTTCTTTATCAATCTCCTGGGAGTAAGAAACATGGACATAAATCATTACGCAGGAACTGATCCAGGATTAAGGATAAATTGAGGCCAATAATAATAAACAAAATGATTAAATATGAATAAACTAAAAAGAACATAAATATTACCTTTGAGTCAGTACTTTCACTTATGTTCCTATCATGCATCTTCATGAATGCGTTGTCGGAGCTCGCAAGATAAGATCCATTCATCGGCGTTTGCGAGAGTAACAGGTCCGATGAGTTGAGATGACCACTCCCAGCCATTATCGCCATGGCAACGCTGATGTTGAACCGCATCATCTGAACGGTGGCTATCCCCAGAAACATCATGCAGGCAAAGAGGAAGCGGATGGAGATAAGACCTTGTGGAAAGAACAGAAGAAGAATGTAGACCTACTGTTATACGGGCAAGTCCAAGCTATTTTGTCCCATATGTTACCGACCACATTGAGGATTTGAGTATTTTCTGATCATTGCACAAATTTGATATCACCACTAGAACTATGGGAGGGACCGCATTCATGTTACCAAAATATCCGGTAAAGGGGTACTTTTCACGCAACAAAGTGTTTATTTTTGTATTATTCCTTACATATTGTATTGTTTTATGCAAATGAAAATGCAATAAGTTTTCATCGCCATGCCAAATGGGAATACTAACAGTAAATGTGAAAAGATGGGTATACAACTGCAACATAAAAGATGCATCTAAAAACTCTGTATATATTATATGGGAGAGTTTTTTAAAAATCGAATTTACAGTGACACACGATCGCAAAATGTTACATAACATCCGACCTTTGACCCGGTGTGCGCAAATTTTGGTACTAAACGATGCGCAAGACTCTATATTTAAGGACAAAATATTTAAGCATTGCGAAGTAATCGTGAAAATAGAGAAGGGGGAGGTGGCTAAATCAGCTTCAAATAGTCTTGTTAGGGTTAATATCAAAATAACAAAAGAATACCAATATAAGTGGACTTATGGGCATTAGTTGCCATATAACTGCTTTGCTTCTTTTGATGCAACTTGTTTCTAATAGTGATACACATACCTGAAATACATACCCGGGATTAAATGGCATATTGTTGTTGTACTTTTTATGTTTGAGCGCTTCTAAATGATCGATATTATAACTATCATCCTTACTTAAATTAAAACAAGCATGCCAAGGAAAAGGAGAGGAGGCGGCGAATTCGATGCATAATTAATATGATTATATCTGAACTCTGCATAGGCCTGGGTGTTGAGCGAAATATATCGGCCGGCGCGTTTTTTTTAATTTCCGGGGGAAAAAAAAAGAGAAAGAAAAATTAGTGCTCACTAAAAGAATCAATCATACATATATAATGAGAATAGTTAAAATACTCATGAAGTCATGATAAAAAATATTTAGTGACCATAATCTTGAGTAAAAACCAAGTGAAAATTACATGGTATTTAATTAAATATATAAAAACACAATAATGGAATCAAATAATCAACTAATCTATTTAAAATCAAAACTCTATGACACTACAAAATGAACTTATATCATGAAGTATCGAATTAAACTTAAAGCAAATGGAGCAAAAACAACGATGATATTATTCATAATTTGCTGAAATAGGTTTTCTTATACATGTTTTTAAAACATTCGATGAATTGTGCATTTTGTAGGTTAGAGGGTAAATTATTCCATACTTTGCCGCCTTCGTAACGTAGACTATTCTTGAAAATTTCGATTAGGCTTATTGGATGCCGTTCAAAAACCATGTCAATAGCATCGCACAAAAGAAATGGCATGCCGCATATAGGTCTGTGCCTATAGGCTCAGTGTAAGCAAACCAAAAGTTGACCAACTTACCTTCCATAGTATAGATCGAGAGCTGTTCTAATTTATACCAGCGTGCAGAATATCAATGGTAGATCTATGCCATGGAGATATAAACTATAATAGCATCATCCCTGCATACCGAGCTGGACGGATCGAAGATGCAAGTGTTAACACTGTTTGCTTCCCAGGCTTTTCCAAGAGATCGCGGTGTGAGAAAGAGGCCAATGATTATCTCGAGAAAAAAAAGCTTTCTAGATAATACCATGGCTATATTTATCTAGATAATTCGCTGTCTGTCATCAATTAATAGCGAGTTTTCGCTCAGCGACGGACAGACGGGGGAGCACTCAGAGCTTAGGTCGTCGCACACAGCCTGCCCTTGTTGCAATAAGCGGTTTCACTTTTCGGTAGTACGTTTAGCACAACAACATTACAATGCAATGCCAATGCCCTGGACTACACGATGTAAAAAGGAAACAAAAATCACCGAAGAGCCGTTCGCTAGATGACATGTTCGTCAGCTTGCTATGACCTCATTGACCTGTATACACGTTATAATAAGGCTATTCGTGATCAGGGAGGTGAGACTCCCTGGTACAATATTTCAGCCTGTGATTTAGTGATCGATTGGGTTCGGTGGTCAAGCTCAGAATGATTGTGTGTGTTTACTAACGCATTACAATTTATTGACGTTTTCTTAACATGGGACGTATTATTATTTATAGTGACGAGTTATAATATCCATTATACATGTTATCCGATGAATTAACTACACTACATATGAATCCAGTCTGCATAAATCACTTGTAGCTATGTCGGGCAAGCCGCGGACAAGCGAAGTCAGGAACAATGTTTGAATGCACAACATTTGAATATGTCATTAAACCGTTCTATTGGGCACTTACACAATCAAACAATTATGATATTTACGTCAACATCCGAAAGACGTGACTTAGTTTCGAACGGGTGTCTGCCTGCATGAGCCTTTTTTGTCGCACCCACACCCCCCCCCCCCTTTGGCTACGCCCCTGTACAGTGCTTATGATTGTGATTGAACTGATACTCATAGATTGTTCTTAACAGTCATGTTCAATACAGACTAAATATAATTTACACAACTATAAATGGCTTCAAAGAGATTACGAACATCGAATAAATTATCAAAAACAAAACCAAACAAAACATAACAAATAAATCAATGTATAGAGTATTGAAACCCCCCCCCCCCCCTTTCCCACCATTATGGTACGCCACTCCAATAAATACAAATACAAATGAATATATTCAGAAGATAGTATCAATTCTTCAAAGTTCATGAAAGATTTTGTGAAATGTATGCAAGCAATATGATACAAATCATATGACCTGGGCAAAAGCATGGGGAAATCAAGTTTCGGGGGATAAAAAAAGAAATTAATGGGACAAATATATAAAGCAATTGATAAATAGTGAGACAATGACGTCACAAACTGATAACTGAATTGGCAATTTGTGTAGTGATCTTCTAAGTCGCATAGTTCTTCATACAAATTCATAACTTCCCTATTATTTATCCGATTTTACTCAAATTTTGTTTGCTCTGTTTCTCTTGTTCTTCTGCATCTATTAAAAGCAAATTATTTTTGGAGTGGAATTAGACTTTCCCATAATTCTCTCATTCCCTCTCTCTATTGCATAAAGAAAATATGAATATAATCTTTTGCTTTGATTAAGAAAATTTGAACATTTTATCAGTATCAAACAGGGAAAAGAAGTGGAGAGGAAAACGAACATTTAAGATACCTGTTAATTTGTAAATTCGTGATGGATACGAATGCAGGTGTGTTAACATGTGAAAACATTCATTATAGAGCGATGATAAATCAATTATTTGACGTCGGTTGATTCGTTTATTTTACATGAATGCGGTGACTTGTCGGTAAAGACCGGCAGGCTGTGCTATCTACTCAATCTATCAAACGATATGAAATCTAGCTGTAGTTAATACACATTCAAGAAAATAAATAAAGCAGGTTGATGCCAGAATGATGACGGTGACAGTGATTATAAGTTTGAATACAAAAATAATCAAACAATGTGTTCTGAGGTCATATTTATTGCAATTTTAGGCAGTTTTATCCACCAGCGTGTTATTGAACAATATTTATGTTCGATAAAAAAATGTTTGTAAAAAGTATGTAATTTTCCCAGCTCAGCACATGTTCGCAACTTTTTTTTAAGGGTGGAGCTTAGCAGGTCTGAAAAAAAAAATTATTCTAAGTAAAATATTTAAGAATCTATGAAATATATTTAGATGTTTGAATAACAAAATATGAGTTATTTGCAGCCCTGCACATCAACAGGAATCAACTTATGTTTGGAAGTCACCCGACCTTTAAAGGGACTTGGTAACATTATCAAGATGAGATAAAATGGTGCTAAGGTAGTGAATTCAATGCTAGATGTACAATTAAAGAAAATCTGAAATTTTGAGTGAAAACAAACCATTATTAATGATTCAAATTGGAAAAAATGAACTGATCGATTCCTGAATTCTCCTTACTGTATTATTATAATTTAATTACATATTAGGTGAATGTAAATCGTAACAAAACAATGAATTGGCTCTATATACCATTCCAGACATTTAAGTGTTGACAAAAAAGAAGCCTGTTTTGAGTCTTATTTTCATGGAAAAACGGTTGGAAAAAAAATAATCAAAAATTGGATGGGAGAATTTACTGTTAGAGGTTCAAAGAAAACCATAAATATCTTTGTGGTTTGAGACTTTGTTCAGGATTTTTTTTGCATGTTAGTAGAATAAATGACGCAGTTTTTTTATCAACCTTCCGATGTTACCGAGATATCGCTTCTTGCTCTGTTGAATTTTTAATATTTTTAACGCAACAAATTTCCTGTTGTTATTTTCTGCATCTTCTCTCCACGTTCTCTTGCAGGAGCGCCGAGCGGGCCTTGTCCCCCTTCCCCCCCTCCTGGTGCAAAAAGAAAAGAAAAAGAAGACATTATCTTCTTTATTTTTGGCTCAAGGTGGGGGGGGGGGGGGAGTGTTGAGTAAAAAAAAAAGCGCTCCCCCCCCCCCCCCCCCCACTGAGTGAAATATCGGCCGGAACGATTTTCAAATTTCAGCACACTAAATTTCAAATTAATTTCCAATTTGGGCCCCCCCCCCCTCCTAAGAAATCCTGGATCCGCGCCTGCCTGAAAACCCCACGTTTTCTTCTCTGTTATGTTCATCCGGGGGTTCTAGATACCTTCGCCGGAGCCATAGACTTTGGTTTAATTGAGGCATCACCCCAGTCCCCAACAGGAAATATTCCTCTGTAGAGCCATGCATTATGGTTCATGGCATGCCCACATAGAAGATTTTTTATGTTCGGGGTCGGGGCAAAATGCAATGAATTATTGAATAATTATTGTGTTTTCTTTGTTTTTTTGTTTTTGTGGGGGCGTCGACGTACCCTAGCGCCCGCTGCGTACAGTCATGATTTATTGGCTAAGCAATGGCCTCGTTACTGTGAGCCCCCAGGATAAAAAACAGTGTCGATGTGCTATATAAGTGCCCATTTATGAGGTATTAATCCCCATTACTGTCAATTAGGACTTAAGGACGTAGGTCCCCTAGTTGATTAGCATTGTAGCACACACATGCTTTAGCAGTCATGCAAAACAAACACTCCCCAATTGTCATTCAATAAAATCTGAGAATGTATACTAGTATCTAGATCTATTAGGAATAAATCATTGTCAAAATCATTCAATAAATTGGGGGTAAAATAATTATTCCACCATTATGACCAACAGTGTATATACGAAGTAAATGAGACAACCGTATATGAGACAAGAATTAATTGAATTCTCGCTTATACGGCTTCATCAGGAATTGATGAATTTATTCAATTTGTTCAATCAACAGCATCATAGAAATGCAATGCGCCAAATGCAAAGCCGCAGCGTTAAAAAGCAACGAGCTAAATGTTAAGCGCGAAGCGCAAAAGTAGCAATCTGCAATGCACATCAATCAATCCTGGACAGTGTAAACATAAACTCTGTGACGAATTCGTGATGAGATCGGAGACAAGGAGAAAGATTTCCGAACATTAGTATGACTTATAAGATAGTTCAC
The DNA here is from genome assembly GCA_035222895.1 of Strongylocentrotus droebachiensis. Taxonomy (NCBI): domain Eukaryota; kingdom Metazoa; phylum Echinodermata; class Echinoidea; order Camarodonta; family Strongylocentrotidae; genus Strongylocentrotus; species Strongylocentrotus droebachiensis. The sequence goes on along the minus strand of JAVYIG010008716.1, from coordinate 64,562 downwards.
TAGTTGCTATGTTGTTTCCGTTCACCCTTTTTAAAATTCACGGCATTGGATCTTTATTTTTATTTTTTCACTCATTTTATTTCCTGATATTTCATAAAACATTTTCATTTTTGGAGAAAGATTATTATGTCACATCTTATTTTTGTTTTATTAAAAAAGCTGATGTAGGCCTATTTCACTGGCGTACTGGTGGGGGGGGGGGGGCTTGGGGGCGCTAGCCCCCCCCCCCTCAATAAAATCCAGCCATGACTTATTTTCAATTTCATACAAGTGATTTATAAGTGTTCGTCATATCACATGATTTTCAACATAATTCGCGTTTCTCCATTTCTGTTGCAAACAGACACATTCCAAAATAGCCAGGAACAGCATATATTTTGTATAGTCACTAATGGGCCTAATTATTGGCAGATAACTCTAACAGTAGTATAAAATTCCTTTCCAGAAGCTATTGCGACAAGCACTACCGGGAGATAACATGATACCCACCACTCGGGCTGTGCATGCAAAGATTTGCGAACGAACGTTCCATATACGTACATCATGTGTGGAAACTGAATTCAGACTAGGATTAAGATTTATAATTAATTGAAACGTCAAAGTACATGATACAACTAATAGTTTTCTTTTTCTAATAATTTAAGGAAACGTGAAAGCTTCCGCGCTACGCGCGGGATGGGCGAAAATGATATCAGACGTGGATTAAGAGTAATAATTAAATGAAACGTCAAAAATTCCGCGCTTTGCGCGGGAGGAGGGGGGGGGGGGGGGGGACTGAATTCAGACAAGGACACGATACAACGAATCGTCTTCTTTCTCTAATAATTTAATGAAACGTGAAAGCTTCCGCGCTTTGCGCGGGATCGGCGAAAATGAATTCAGACGAGGATTAAGAGTCGAGAATGGTACATCGAATCGTCTTCTTTCTTTAATAATCTAATGAAACGTCAGATCTTCCGCGCTACGCACGGAGGAAGGGGAACTTGATTCAAACAAGGATCAAGAGTCGAGAACGATCCAACGAATAGTCTTCTTTCTCTAGTAATTTAATGAAACGTCAAAGCTTCCGCGCTTCCCTGCACCCAACCACTTAGGGAGCGCGCTCTGTAAGTGATTCGCGTGCTCACTACCGCCCCCACCCTAAAATGAAATCCTGGGTACGCGCTTGGGGAGTGGGGCAACCTGCCACACACTTCTACCTCTTGGTTGCTTTGATCCATTGCCGAAAATATTTTGGCACCTATCATCCCCCCCCCCCCCCAACCACGGATACAAATCGACACCCTTGGCCTTAGACATGCAGCTATAGCGTCTAACCTGATCAAAACGTCCACAAAAAGTTTAATAAGTCAAAGTAAACTTCGTTTACAATTAGACTGAAGATTTTTGATGAAAATTGAAGTATAATTTGCGCGATGAAAAGTTACTTTTCATAAGCCTTAGCTTTCATATAGCCTTAGCTGCGTAGAACGACTATGTGCGCATGCGCGAAGAGCGGGATCTTATGTAGTCTTTTCAACGAGACATACGAAATAAAATTGTGGTCGACTATAATACGGCTTGGGGCGATGTTTAAAAAAAAAAAACGTTTTACCGTTATCATGATCAATTGCAAATCCCGGCCGGGTCCTAGACCAATTTAAACTGTTTACTCTCGCGTTTAATTATGTTATGTTACCGTTTGTATTTTTCTGGTAATGTTCTTCATTGTGAAGTTAACAGCCTATTTTCATTTTCATTATTACTTTGTTAAGTCTAATAACGATTGAAAGTTTCTATAACAAGTAATAAATACAATGGCCAATCGAAAATAAAACAAATTGTCAATTTCCTTATTTTTGTCCCAGTTTAGATAGCGCAATTAATGATTAATTTTGACCAGCGCAGAGGAAGTTAAAGTAGTATGACAGCTACCAGGAACAACTTAGCTTTGTATTTGGTGGGGAGGAAGCTATTAACGCAAATCGGGGTCCTTCGTGCGATAAACATCTTGGAAAGTGAAAGAAACCAGTCGCAGTAATGTAAACATGTAGTCAGCTCTCAACTTTCCCCTCCTTTCCTCTGCCTAAAGCGGAATTCTTTAGGACAATCAGTCGGTCCATGGTATTTCGGAGTCGTCACACTGTAAATAAATTCCCGTCCATCCTTCCCCTACTCCGCCAAAGGAGCAGGGACGGATCCGGGGTGGGGGGGGGGGGGGGGGCACAGGGGGCACGTGCCCTCCTGCCGCTCCAAAATATGTTAAAATTAACCCTAAATTCGCCAAAATGTACTGGAAAAAAAGGGACGTAAAAAAATAAAAAAAAAATAAATAAATAATAATATATATATATATATATACAAATGGCTGACCAAAAAAGTTGTCCTTACCCCCCCCCCCCCACAACGGAGCAAAGTGTCAAATTTAATAATTTCGTGACCAAAAAAAAAAAGTGTTCGCTAACCCCCCCCCCCCCCCCCCCCCCATTAAACATTGTAAAATCTCGCTTGGTCGCTACGCCCCCTCACCCAATAACACAAAACTATGATATGATGCTCCCGGCCATGATTTATCCATGGTTGGTGTAATAGATCGTCTTTTTTTTCTTAATTTCTACTAACCTAATTGTGTGCTATCACAATCACGATTGTTTCATTTTCCCTTTAAAGCGGGCGCCTAGCCATGGGGCGATAGGGCAGTAAGAGGACATAGGAAGAAAAAAGGAGCAGACAAACAAACATTTTTGAAAATTCTGACAAGGCGGGAACGGTACAACGAATCGTCTTCTTTCTCTAATAATTTAATGAAATGTCACAGTTTTCGCGTTACGCAAGGGTGGGGGGAATCTGAAATCAGACAAGGATTAAGAGTCGAGATTGGTACAACGAATCGTCTTCTTTCTGTAATAATGAATGAAACATCAAAGCTTCCACGCTTCTCGCGGGAGGGGGAAAACTGAAATCAGACAAGGATTAAGAGTCGAGATTGGTACAACGAATCGTCTTCTTTCTGTAATAATTTAATGAAACATCAAAGCTTCCACGCTTCTGGCGGGAGGGGGAAAACTGAATTCAAACAAGAATCAAGTCAAGAGTCGAAAATGGTCCAACGAATCGTCTTCTTTCTCTAATGAATTAATGAAACGTCAAAGCTTACGCGCTTCGCGCGGGTGGGGAAAAACTGAATTCAAACAAGGATTAAGAGTCGAGATTGGTACAACGAATCATCTTCTTTCTGTAATAATTTAATGAAGCGTCAAAGCTTACGCGCTACGCGCGGGCTGGGGGAAGCTGAATTCAGACACTGGTACAACGAATCGTCTTCTTTCTCAAATCATTGGATTCAATGCTTGCCCGCACACACTGTGAGCACAAACTCCACTCCCTGAGGAGCATTCCAGCCAGGCGTTTCTTGACGCTCAAAAACTGTTTGACCAACAATGACGGTCGCATCCTACAGTACCCGTTTAACACCTAGGTGAAGAGTAGCAAGTGTAGGTTAATATCTTGCCAAAGGATATCAGTGTCATGTCGGGATTCGAACCCTTGACCTTCGCATCTCCAGTCAAGCGCCTTACACCACTCGACCACGATAAATAACACTTTCACAAAATACATATTATGCTCAAATTTTTGCTCGCTGACTTCGCTCACTAGCCGAATTATGAAACCAGAAAACTACTTTTGCGGGCAAAAGGCTTCAGCCACCCCCCCCCCCCCATAAAAATGGTGAATGTTGATATCGGATAAGAGACGTGACTTGAGCCTTCCCCCTTTCCAAAATTGTGCCTGCTTGTTGGTACCGGTATGGTGCTTCTAATATGACCTTGTCAGTATTGGTATGTTGAGTTGAAAAAACGGTCTGCGCGATTTTCAAATCTCCGCCCCCCCCCCCCCCCCCCCCACCCTATTGGAAAATCCTGGATCAGCGCCTGGAACTCATACGTTCAGATAATACCGTTTACCTTATAACACTGCGTCCCAGAAAAAGAACAAAAACGAAACCGAGAATTAGCGATGTTTTATCATTGATAACTTAATCACAATTATAATTAATAAATGACACATATTTGTACAGCTTTAATAGATCCTCCTCTTTCATTCGATGCAACTCATATATTTCATGCATAAGTGATTAGAAACAATTTGAAGAAAGGGTACAAAAAGTCATTTGGCGATCGGTATCTGAATTTCAAAGAGAAAATCACATTTCAAGAAAGTTCATTTTCTGCCCTTTCATTATGACACCTCAATCAGGAAAAAATGAGCCAGGAATAATAAAGTTCTGTTTGTTTAAAGTAATGCTTTAAACAAGCCTTACATGATTGGATCTGTTCCACTTGCTGCCTTCCCTGAAAACAAATAAGACGATAGACTTCGTGCATGCTTTACGATCAGCCATTCATAAAGTCTTTTGTCAACTCTGTGTTGCTACGGAAGGCAGCCAGTGAAAAACAGAGATATAAAGCACACATGAATCAGACCCCGCTGAACTTTTTTTCAAGTGGGGGTGGGGGGGGGGGGGTAAAGCATTTACGATCAAGCAGATCGTAGCCACGGAGCGTAAATTGGCCCGAGGCTTCTAGGCGGAGCCCCTGAAAGCTCAGTTTTTTTAAAGGCATTTATTTACGGTCAGAATGATGAGCATATTTTGATAAAATGTGGCACTAGCAGGTTACTCTATTAGTGTCAGATGTCAAAAGCAATTGTAAGAAAACAAGTGGCAAGATCGAGTTAAAAAAAGATGTGAAAAGGAAAACACATTTCTACTTTTTTCCCCTTTCATTCTGTTTCTTCTCTTTTTTTCCTCTTTTTTTCTTCTTCTTTTTCTTCTCTTTATTTCTTCTTCACATTACGTCCTTGCAGTTATTCCATACACTGTATACATCAAGTCAGTTTTCAGTGATATGGACAGAAATTACATGATATTGCATAGGATAATCTGAAAGTTTGAGTGAAAACGGACCATTATTAACGATAAAAATTGAAAAAAATGATCGGATCGATTCCTTAATTCTCCAAACTATATTATTACAATTTAATTACATTTTAGGTGGATTTAAATCTTCACAAAGCAATGAATTGACTCTAAATACCATTCCAGACATTTTAGTGTCGACAGGTTTTTAAAATCCTGTCTTATGTCAAATTTTCATGAAAAGACGGTTGGGAAAATTCAAAAATGGTTGTGAGAATTTACTGTTAATCACTGTTAGAGGGTGTATATAGCGCCCTCTGCAACAGAACTGAACTATCCCTTTAAAACACTGCTTCAAACGAGTGGAAGTACTGGCGGCTTTGTTTGGTTAAACTGTCACAGTTCCTTTGGATCAGATATATATCTAAAACAACCCTCATTATCTTAACTTATATCATTATACAAGTGTCATTATTCTAAAATTTACGAGTAGCATTGTTCTTCTTAAAGGTATTACAAAGTTTTGGTATGTGGTCATGAATTTGGTTCAAATGAACATATTGCAAGCATATGCGCGATCCTACAACATTGAGTGATCGTTGTCGCAGTTGAAATCGACTCTAAAGTTATGAAATTGTAAATAGTAAACTCTTTATGTTGTATAGCGCCCTCTCAAGGTCAAGATATCAATTAAGCTATAAAACAATGTTTCTTGACTAAAATCGACCGATAACCTATTCACGTTTGGAAATTATATATCACAACTACATTATTCTGAGATTTTCATGGTCGCAGCTACCATCGTACGGCCGTAGGCGCTATTTGAAATATATCAAAATTTACCGGGAGCACCGGTAAATGTTTAAATTCAATTTTTCTCGAAAGCAGAAGTGTTTTAGGGGTTAAAATTTCTTGTGCTTATAATACATCCACAGGGGCATCCAAATATATCAAAATTGTAAAGAATCACTATCCACCCAATTTTCAAAATTTCCCAAAACTTTGTTATACCTTTAAGTTTACAATCGACCATAACTAAATTTCAGGCAAATGGCATCCCATATTTCAGCCCTTACAGCTTTCATAGAAATCATATCTGGACCGTCAAAGAAAAAGTTTGAGAAACCCTGCTCTAGAGTAGTTTCCTAACAAGATTGGTTTTCGGCCTTTAAATTGCTCACATGGGTGCCCCCGGTCCCCCCCCCCCCCCACTCAGTGATAATGTTGGGGTACGCGTCTGCACGTTCTCTCTTTTTTAAAGCATCCCCTATCTCCGGTGTAAAGTCAATGGCGGGCCAGACTTTGCCGACCTCCCCTCGACTCGTTCTCGACCCCTAGCTAGCTCTGTCTTATTTCGTTGATAAAGATTCATAATATTAAGATCTTAAAATTATTTTTCCCCAACCTCTTTCCACCTCCGCCCCTCTCGTCTCTCTCACTTTCTTTTTGTTATGAAATTGTCTTCTCTCTCTCTCTCTCTCTCTCTCTCTCGCCCCCCTCCTTTTTTTTTCTCTCTGTTTCTCCGTCTTTTTTGCTCTTTTGAGCCTCTCTTTTTCTCTCCGGGCCCTCATCCGGCTCATCTATGCTGAACATAGGGATATCAATCAGTAATCATGATAATTGAAGCGATTATTGTTTTTTTGTGTGTCTAGGATAACGTACAGCTGACCTATCTGCATTTCTTTATGTTTATCGTGTGTTTGGCAACTTCTTGGTTTGGCATATATATATCATGTTATAATATCATCCATTAATCATTCAACCATTTTTGAGAATGTGAGTTGGTCTATATACGTTCACTCGGTCATGCTCTCTGTCTAGTCTGCAAGCACAGACCCTGTTTGACACTTTATCAAAAAATCATTGTGCCTTGAGAGAAGCCTAGCTCAGCTCTGGCCATATAGGAGATATAGTACATGGCCTAGTCTTATACTTAGTGCAGAACTCTCTTTTACGACTGACCAGGGTAATATACTCTCTGTCCGAAGTTAAATCCGCCTACAAAAAAGACTAATGCAGGCAGGGTGTAAAACGGAAACGCGCCACCCGTTCGAACTGAGTCACGTCTTTCGGATGTTGACGTAAATATCATTATTGTTTGATTGATATACACATGTGTAAGGGCCCAAAAGACCGGTTTACTAACATCTTCAAATATTATGCATTTAAACGTTGTACGCTTGCCCCCGAGAAATGCCCGACATAGCTACAAGTAATGTATGCAGACTGGATTCATATATTGTAGTCCCGGCCCCCCCACTCAGGTTTGGAAATGACCGCATGCGTGTTGCCAAAATGTCCGGTAAAGGGGTACTTTTCGTGCGACAAAGTCCGGCCCGAGAAATGTAAAAAAAAGGGGGTGTATTTGACTTTCACCCGGAGATTTCTTTAAAAAAGGGGTGTTTTTCTCTCATCTCTTTGTAATTAAAAAAGGGGGTTATAAAAAAATCTTGAAGTTGAACATAGAAAAATTGATGAAATCCCGCGATCAGATTTCAGAAATTCCTGCTAGTTTTGAAAGCTCATTCAGGATTATTTCATTATGAAAAGTAAAAACATTGAGTCCCATGCACTCTCGTCCCAGTACAGGGGCAGTACGGACTTCTCAAAATCTGTGTGAGAGAGAGAGAGAGAGAGAGAGAGATAACAACAGAACGTATAGTCTGTACGGCGCGCTCATCATGCATATCGGGCTAGGCTCGGCATCAAGCCGGGGCGCCGGGCATCAAGATGGGCTATGAGGCGTGGGCCCTGCCAAAATTGTCATGATTGGGACGTCTTTGAGCAGGACCCACAGTCTCCTCGTTGTGGATATTGTGGCTGTCTACCTGTGGCTCACAGGGTGGCACATTCAGGTGAGTAGTTTGCCCTATAGTTTGATCGTAATATATTGTGAAGCTGGAGACCTTGGTTGCTGCTTCATCCCGAAAAGATGAGCAAATTAAGTTGCTGAAGAGAGAGCTTAATGGCCAGGAGCAGTACTCCCGGAGAAACTGCCTTCGTATCTTCGGGATCCCTGAGCGCCAGGATGAGGTCACTGACCAGGAAGTCATTCATCTGGTGAACGACTCACTTGGTGTTTGTCTCGAAAAGCATGACATCGAGAGAAGTCATCGCCTGAGAGTCCTGCCGAAACATCCAGGAAAGCCCAATTCACCTGCGCCAATTATCGTCAAATTCCAATCATACAGGAAGAGAAGTGAAGTTCTGGCCAGCAGACGTAAGCTTGCCGGCACACGAAAGTCGATTCAAGAGGACTTAACTAAAGAAAACGCGAGGCTGCTGAAGGCGACCCGGGACAGTAAAGGGGTCAAGGCTGCGTGGACCAGGGATGGGCGAGTTATTGCCCTTGTCCCTGCCACAAACGGCAAAGAAATAAAAAGGATGATCAACTCTCTCGAAGACTTGAACAATTAACAGTGAACTTACTAGAAACTACATTGTCTTGCCATGGTCAGATAACCATGTCTGGTTTTAAGTGTGCTATTTATGTACAGTTTGTACTTCGTTGACATGCTTTGTTTTTTGTATCTTGTATCTTATATACTTTATGTTTTTTTCACTATGCTTGATGTTACAATTTTCCTTGTTTTTCATTGCCCTTCTTTTCATTCCCCATTTCTGAGTCTATCCCAGTTTCCTTTTCCCGTTTCCCCTTTTCTCAGTACCCTACATGAATTGCTGAATATGAGTTTATTTCACCTTATGCAGTTTTTTTTGGTCACATTTTCTCCTTTCTTGCATGTTTGTCTGTATTGCCTGCCACCTACTATACAATACTATCATGTAATGTTGCACATTCAGTATCAATATGGCTCAAATGGATGATGAAATTTGTAGATTTTATGAAGACAATATGAGCAATTTATGTGACGGTTATGATATCCCTAATGTTAATTGTAATTATCATACAGAAGATCAATTTTTTGAAACGGCATCTAAATATAATCATGCGAACAGTGGCTTAACTCTTCTTCATATAAATATGCGTAGTGTTTGTAAGAATTTTGACAAAATGTTAAGATTCATTGATAATATCAATCTAGGACGTGTAATACTTGGTGTCACTGAGACATGGTTTACGAGTGAAGCCGATAGGAGCCTTTTTTCTATTTCTGGTTTTAATCTTGTGAACAACAATAGACTAAGTAGACGTGGAGGAGGTGTTGCTTTGTATATTCCTTCCCAATTAGAATACCAGATACATCACGATCTTGATATAATGTCAGATCATATAGAAACTATCTTTGTTGAGATTGATAACCCTGGTCAAAAGAATCATTTTATAGGAGTTGTATATAGGCCCCCAAATGGTAACTTTAATGATTTTGTAAATGAAATTCAGTCAATCTTAGACAATCCACTTTTAGTTGGAAAGTCACTCTATCTTATGGGAGACTTTAATTTGAATTTATTACTTTGTAATAACGACAATCGAATTGATGTTTTTCTAAACATGTTAATGTCTTTCTCATTATTGCCCCTAATCACTAAGCCAACAAGAATAACAGAAGTTTCCAGTACTTTAATTGACAATATTTTTTGTAATGTACAACCATATCCACCCTCTGGAATTATAGTATCTGACATGTCTGATCATTTTCCTGTATACTGTATGTTGTCTTCGGTGAAATTGAATTGTGAGCCTAGAGGCCGCACGTCTGTCCGTAAAGGAACTCCTGAAAATATTGCCAAATTGAGAGAGGCATTAATTGCAACTGATTGGAATGATGTTCTTTCAGACCAAAATGTTGAAAGTGCTTTTGATAATTTCTTTAATAAATTCATGTTGTTGTATGGTGAGAATGTTCCTCTGGTTGAATATAAAAAGAAGAATTATAATAAAGTTCCTCGTATGCCATGGATAACTAAATCAATATTAAGGTCAATTACTAAGAAAAATAAGTTGTATTATCAATATAAAAGGAGAAGCTCTGATTTTTTGTGGAGAAAGTATTCTAATTATAGAAATACTCTTACTTCTGTATTGCGTGTTGCTAAGAAAAAATATTACTCTGCTCAATTTCAAATGACATTTAATAATATTAAGAATACATGGAAAGTAATTAGAAGTTTTTTTAAGCCATCAGTAAAAACTACAAATATCAAATGTATAAATGTGAATGGTTGTTCCGTAGAAGATAGACAAATTATTGTGGACAATTTTAATGATTATTTTTGTAATGTCGGGCTGAAACTTCAGGACTCTATTCCTAGATGTCAGAAAAGTTTTATTGAGTTTATGCAAGAACCCAATATAGATAGCCTATTTTTAATGCCCACAAATGAAATAGAATTGTTTAAACTTGTGAGTTCGCTTAAAAGTAATAAGAGTCCTGGCTTTGATGGCATAAAAAATGAATTAATTAAGGATATTATACATGGAATTGTGATACCACTTGTTCATATTTATAATTTGTCTTTCTTATCTGGTATTGTACCAGGACAAATGAAAATTGCTAAGGTAGTGCCAATATTTAAAAAGGGTGATCCTCAAACATTAAGTAATTATAGACCCATTTCATTATTGACATCCTTTTCAAAGCTTTTAGAAAAACTTATATATGATAGAACAGTGATATTTTTAAAAAAGACTGAAATATTTTCAAAATTCCAATTTGGCTTTCGTGAAAAGCACACCACTATACATGCAATTTTACACTTTGTTGATAAAATTGCTCAAGCACTAGATGATCACCTTCATACAATTGGTATATTTTTGGATTTCTCTAAGGCGTTTGATACGGTTGATCATGAAATTTTAATAAGTAAATTGTCATATTATGGAGTGAGGGGCATCGCTCTTAGCTGGTTCAGGAGCTATTTAACAGGCAGAAAACAATATGTATCATTAAATGGAACTGACTCAAGTCATCAAACTATATCTTGTGGGGTCCCTCAGGGGTCCCTTCTTGGCCCCCTTCTTTTTATATTATATATTAATGATTTTTATCTTTCATCTGATATACTATCTTTCATATTTTTTGCAGATGATTCAAGTGTATTTTTTTCTCATAAAAACCCTGAAGTTTTATTAGATACAGTTAATATTGAATTAAAAAAAGTTATTTTGTGGATTCATGCAAATAAGTTGTCCTTGAATCTTCAAAAGACAAACTATATGTTTTTTAGTAACTCCCTAAAGGATGTACCTGGAAATGTTTTTTTTGATGATGTTAATGTTGTGAGAGTAACTTCCACCAAGTTTCTTGGGCTACATATTGATGAGAAGCTGTCTTGGGCATCTCATTGTACTAATATTTGTAAAGTCGTGTCTAGAAATACTGGTGTAATTTATAAATTAAGTTCTTTTGTCCCACAAGAAATTTTGCTTATTTTGTATTCTACTTTAATTTTGCCTTATCTCAATTATGGAGTGCTGGCATGGGGGAAGTCATTGAAAACACAATTAGATAAGATTTGTGTTGCCCAAAAGAGGGTGGTTAGAGTTGTTTTTAATGCGAGCTATCGTGCTCATACTAATGTTTTGTTCTACAGTAATAAGCTATTGAAGGTTGAAGACATTTACTTTATACAGTTAGGCGCAATTATGTATGGTTTTGAAAATGGTACTCTCCCAAATGTGTTAATACAAATATTTCGAAAGAACAATCAAATTCATAGCTATAATACAAGGCAGGCAACTGCACTTCATATTCCACGTGTAAGAACTGCTTTTGCTCTGAATACGCTGGCTTGTACTGGTCCCAAGTTTTGGAACTCACTCCCTATCAATGTAACTAGATCTGTCAGTGTCTTTGGTTTTAAACGCAAATTGAAATTACATTTATTGAGTAACTATGTCGACAATTAACGTAAAAATTATATCACCAGAAATGATATTAGGAAATAATTTATCAATTGTTATTGATAACGTGCATTATCTTTTTGTTTTTGTTATGTTTGATTATTCAATATAAATGTCAGCATTTCACATTCTCTCACCCCCCCCCCCCCTCCTCTCTTCTATTTTTTTCTTTTTCTTTACACCTAATACCATTTTCCCCTATATACATATAATTTCTTCTTTCTCTGTTTTTTTCTCTGTTTTGTTGTTTTTCTCGTTCCAGTTTGCTTTTTTCCTCTTGATCCCTTTGTATATATTTTCATCCTCTCCTTTTCACATTTCAAGCTATCCCTTTTGTAAATATTTCCCCCATATTTAATCATGTGTAGTTTTTGATAACTTTGACATTTTTTTAAAAGTGAAACATTAATGGATTATGTTATATGGGGACCTTGCTCTTACAAGCCCAGCTTTTCTAAGGTCTCCACTTTCTTTCATTTGGATTATATATCGACTTAAAATTGCACTTAAATTGTTTTTTTCTTATGCTGTTTTTTGTTCTATTATTATATGTAAAAATGTTGTGAAAGAAAGAAATAAAATGAACCTTGAACCTTGAACACTTTCAAACTCATTTTCCTACACCCATGAAAATGAATATGTGGGACTTGAATCTAGACCTAGTATGTAGTTTTGTACTGTAGTGTAGGCTACCCTAATTCACACACCGCTGCATTAGTATTCCTGGCTGTGTATTAAAGGGATCGTTTAACAATGTTAAATCTGAGATGCAAGGCCCTTTATGTTATCAGTGTCTGTGATATGGTGTAATATTGAAGCCCTAAACAAAATTGTGCTTCAAAATGATCAAGAAGAAGAACTTGAACTTGAAGAAGTGCCAACCAGTAATGACAGCTTATCTGAGATGAGAGGGGGGGGGGGGGGGGGGGGGTGTCTGCATGTCCTGAGATAGGGGGGGTACATTGAGCAGCGTTCCGGATTTAGGGGGGTCTTCAAGGCAGGAAAAGCCCGTGAAAAGCCCGCGAAAAGCCCGCGAAAGGGGGGTTCGGAAACGTTGGCAGTGCTCAGATAGGGGGTCTTTTCAAAAAGAGGGTACAAGCATACGCGTACCCTAAATAACACTGAGTGGGGGGGCCGGGATTGTAGTTTATTCATCGGTATATATGGATATTATAACTCGTCACTATAATGTCCCCAGGCCAGGTAACAAATCATCATTACATTTTAATGCGTCAGACACAACCAGCCTGAGCTTGAGCACCGAACCCAATCGATCAGTCACAGGCTGACATATCATACCAGGGAGTCTCACTAGCTCCCAGATCCACAATAGCCTTATTATATTGCATTTGTATACAGGTCATGGCAAGCTGATGTGCATATATGTCTAGCGAACGGTTCGGTGATGTTTTTCTTCTTTCTCCCTTCTCTCGATTATTCGTGCAGTCCAGTATGTACTGTATTGCGTGGCAGGGCATTGGCATTGGCATTGCATTGCAATGTTGTAGTACTACCGAAAAGTGAAACTGGTTATTGCAACAAGGGCAATCTGTGTGCGACGGCCGAAGCTCTGGGTGCTCCTGCGTAAAGGTATGTCACTCGCTGAGAGAAAACTCGCTATTAATTGATGAGAGACAGCGAAATATCTAGATAAATATAGCTATAGTATTATCTAGAAAGCTTTTTTTCGAGAAAATCATTGGCCTCTTTCTCACACCGCGTTGTCTCTTGGAAAAGCCTGGGAAGTAAACAACTTGTTAAAACTTGCATCGTCGATCCGCCAAGCTCGGCAACTATCATGGACTTGGAGATATCTATCTTATATCTCCATGGATCTACCATTGATATATTCTACACGCTGGTATAAACTATAACAGCTCTCGATCTACTATGGAAGGTAATTATGTCAGTAACATCCATGGCCAACTTTTGGTTTGCATACGCTGATCCTATAGGCACAGACCTACTATGCGGCATGCCATTTTCGTAATGTAACATAAATGTATGCATATGCTTTTGGAAATTATAAGCTAGCGCCTCGATACGAATTATATCATTCCCGGCCTAAAGCTATAGTCAGAATTCAAATTTCATACATAGTTGTTGCTAGATAGGAGAAACGTTATGGCTTGCCCCATCTAAAACACACAATACACGCAGTTTTCACTCGGATTATTGAATTGTAATTATACATGTATTCTTAACATCCTCTCTCTCCCTTTCTCTCTCTCCCTTTCTCCCCCTCTCTCTCTCTCTCTCTCTATCTCTCTCTCTTTCTTACCCTCTCTCTCTCTTTCTTTTTATTAGTCTCTTTTATATTGTGTAATATGCACTCTTTTGTTATTGTTTTGTAATATAATTTTCTCTTTATGAGGTCCAAATCACAAGCCTCGAGTTTTTGGAATCTCGCCTCCACAACTTTACATTTCGGCCTATATGTTTACCTTTGCCACAAGGCATGAAAACAAGAAATAACATTCCTTTTTTGTTAGTATTCATCGGTATTCCAAATCTGTCTGCGTATACCCATAATAGCAAAAATACCCAGCCTATTCAGAGAGACATAATACACCCAGGGCCTTGTATACTCTATGTTGTGGTGCGGGTCTATTCAATAATGGCACTAACCGTATTGACGATATTTTACGCTTAAAGGTATAGACCAGTTTTGGAAACGCCCCCTCTCAAAAAATGAAATGGAAGCTTTTATGTTGTGGATAACCTCGAGTGCGTTTCGTAAACGCGATAAGAAAAACGGAAAGAAAACTGTGCGGAGACTCGGCACATCAGGTATAAACGATTTGGCTTAAAATATACATTTCAATGAAAATGTTGGCATAATTTTTTTTATGTAGAGTTCAGATGTACCATTATGCATCAGATTCGCCGCCTAATTTCCTTTCCTATTACATGCTTCTTTTAATTTAAACAAGGATGATAGTAATAATATCGATCATATTTTAGAAGCGCTAAAACATAAAAAAAGTACCATGACAATCTGCCATTTAATCCCGGGCATGTATTTCAGGAGTTTGTATCACTATATCACTTTACCCCCCCCCCCCCCCTCTATCTTCACGATAACTTCGCAATGCTTAAATATTTTTTCCTTAGAGTCTTGCGCATCTTTTGATACCAAATTTGCGCACAATTTTTTTGTTTTGTTGTGTCCCAAAATTTGAAAATTTGGCCGATCGATATTTCGTTTCGTTGTGGGGGGGGGGGGGGGTCAGCTTTTTTTGGGGCACCCATTACCACAATTTTTTTATTTTTTAAAATTGTATTATTATTTATAAAAAAAAAGGGGGGGGTTTCCTCCAAAACACACACATAAGAAAAGTTAAAGGGGGGGGGGGTTCCCCCCCCCCCCCCCCCTGCGTACGCACTTGGGTCTTTATAAGTGCATTGACTGGAATGGAATTAATTTTAACTCGTCACTTTAGGTATAGGTCCCTCGAAAAGGAACATCCATAAATTAGAATATGTCAGTATCCTCGGTCTATTGCATGGAAGTTTGAAATAAATCTGATCGAATGATTTTCCAGAAAATGAATTTGAGCAAAAAAGCTGTATTATGGCCCATGCGTAAACCGTCGGATCAGACCAAATATTAAACAAATCAACACTTATCAGGTTCATAATACTATGATACCTTGTTACCTCAGACCTCAGATTGTGTTGTTTTCCACCTAATTTGACATCAAAGGACATATGATATAGGTATTAGTTTATCTCATAGTTTGTATATCTGGGCCCCGTCTCATAAACAGTTGTGATTAACTTATTTGCGATTGGTATCAGTCGCAACTATGTACATTAGAGATAGGGGACTGCAAACTTGCGATTGATTTAGAGGACGGGGACCTTAGCTCTAGATATTAAATTTGTGCAATGGTCAGAAAATACTCAAATCCTCAATGTGGTCGGTAACATATAGGACAAAATAGCTTGAACTTATAACTTACAGTAGGCCTATGTTCTTCTTCTATTCTTTCCACAAGGTCTTATTTCCATCCGCTTCCTCTTTGCCTGCATGATGTTTCTGGGGATAGCCACCGTTCAGATGATGCGGTTCAACATCAGCGTTGCCATGGCGATAATGGCTGGGAGTGGTCATCTCAACTCATCGGACCTGTTACTCTCGCAAACGCCGATGAATGGATCTTATCTTCCGAGCTCCGACAACGCACTCATAAAGATGCATGATAGGAACATAAGTGAAAGTACTGACTCAAAGGTAATATTTATGTTCTTTTTAGTTTATTCATATTTAATCATTTTGTTTATTATTATTGGCCTCAATTTATCCTTAATCCTGGATCAGTTCCTGCGTAATGATTTCTGTCCATGTTTCTTACTCCCAGGAGATTGATAAGGAAGAGACCGAGTTTAACTGGAGCAGTCACACCCAAGGGCTCCTCCTAGCCGCCTTCTTCATCGGGTATACCTTAGGTAACATTCCAGCGGGATGGCTCTCAGACAAGCTAGGAGGAAAGTGGATCATTTTTGGTGGGGCCTGTGGAAGCGCCATTTTGAATGCCTTGGGACCGCTAGCGGCTCGATCCAGCGTTGCGCTCTTCTTTGCAACACGTTTTCTGGCCGGTATTTCAGAGGTTTCGTCGCTGTTTTCACGAAGTGACGGTAGTGAAAAAAAATTGCATTCACTTTGCGTTACGATTTTCCTCACTACCGTCACTTCGTGAAAACAAGGACGGTTTGTCTAAAAGTAACACGGTCGCAAGCACTTTTAAAAAGCAACTGAAGAGCAATTTCACTATACCTTGTTGTATTGCCTATTGAAGCCGTATTCGGATAATATATCTTTGTCATTTCGCACATTTCACATGACAGGAAACTTGATTTTACACTGTCACTGTACAAAGCACATTTACATAGACGTATAACACATGGACATCCTAAGAAGAGTTTCCATCCACATATCCGCTACAATTCCAGTAAAAGCGATTTTTGTCGTTTCTCAAACAGGGTTTCATCTTACCGGCTGTTAACACCATGGTGAATAATTGGTCACCAGTCAACGAGAGAACGCGAATGATGACATTTATTGTAGCAGGTAGGAATAAACGATCATATTTGCTCTACTTTTCAGTACTTACGTCCTTTGAAATTAAAAACATAATGGCAAAGACTCTCAAAAATTCAAACTAGGGCAATTTTACTATCCTTGTCCGTCTTCTATTGAAGTGTGCGAACATTACAACGATCAGGGAGATGTGAGTTTAAACTCACATCTCCCTGCAATGACTTAATATGCCATGCTGTAAACATGATTTCTATAATGATTCGCCCTTGTGTTGATTTTTCAAAACTTTCTGTGACCCTGTTATAGTTTTGTTCATCGCAGGGTCGATTTTGACAATTAGATGATAAATATAGTAAATGAGAGTCGGTGGATAGAGTACGATATGAAAAGCAGGCAGATTTAAAACGGGAGAGATATTTATGTGTGCGTGAATGCGTGTATGTGCGTGAGGGTGTGCGCACGCGCGTTTGTGTGTGTTGCTATAGTGTAAGTAGAAAATAATTTTGTTAACTGTCAATATTATTTGAACAATTTACTATTTTTACCCTTATACCTAGCTGTATACCCCCATACGTATCCACAAATTGTTAAAGGGGATCCGGTAAATTTGTCTCAGATTCTGAAACAAAATCCTGGCTTTAGCTCATGCTGCAATCATAATTGTAAACCTTTAGGTCAGTCAGGGACCCAATGACTTTTACAAGCCGAACGCCTGTCTGATTATCAAGATATTCATAACACTACAGTCTATTGGGGAAAACGAGTATGGTAAAACCGGTCACTCAAAGATTTTTACTTTTTTGAGGCACTTCTTGATCATTTTGAAGCGCAATTTTTAGGGCTTCAATATTACACCACATCACAGACACCGATAACACGTAGGGCCGTGCATCTCAGATTTAACATTGTTAAACGATGCCTTTAAAGGAGAGGGGCGGCATCCTTCCAAGACAGGGTTTCAATAAACATATCTGGGGAGCTCCTTTCCTGTACCCCCATAGCAAGTTTGATACAACTTCGGATCCACATCTGCTGTGTACTAAAACTATTATTGCGAGTCGAGTGGATACGTCGCCGGACTGTCGATCACAGGGACAGGGTACGCGATTCGAGTCCCGCCGCGGCACTAATGTCCTTTGGCAAGACATTGATCTACATTTGCCACACTCACTGGGTGATGTAAATGGGTACCTGGCAGGAATTAATTCCTTGAAATGCTAGAGCGCCGTAATGGCCGCCTTGCTAAAGCCAGGGTAATAACCGGGGCAGCGCCAGGAGCGTCACGACGCGACGGACATGTGAGCTTTATAAATAAATAACAAAATATTATTATTATATTATTCATGATCATGATGATGTATACTGAATATTCATGTTTTAGGGATGGCCTTTGGACCTGCCATTGGTCAGTCACTTTCTGGATTAATCTGTGCTAACCTTGGATGGCCCGCCAGCTTCTACTTTTTCGGTAAGAGACCATATATTTTTCTAATCAGTATAAAGCACTTAAAAACTGTTTGCGTTAATCACTATTATGTAATGGTTAAACCATAACGTTATGCGACGTTGTATGCCGGTAAATTAAAAAGGAAACATGAAAAAAGCTTACAATAAATCTCTAGTAAATTAACTAACCTTCGGTCTTAGACCTTTATCAAATTATCTTTAAGTCACCAAGGAAATTCTGATATCAAAAGCTACATTAGAATATGTTTTAAGTATATCTAAAGTTTGTCATAATGTTTTTTCCATTAGTTCACCATGCCTTATTGGAATTTGTATTCTTGGGGAGTTTGTTCGAATTTTCTTCGATTGACAGATGGATTTTCTTTATTAGAGACATTTGAACTACGCTTAGTGAAATGTTAAATAGAAATCGAACCGTGGTAAGAAACTACTCTAGAGGAAAGCAGAAACAAATCAGATAAGCAGACTGGTGAAGTTTTTAATGAAATCGAACCCCCCCCCCCAAAAAAAAAAAAAAAAAAAGTTATACAATTTTTAAAATTGTACAGGAACGGGCTTTTCAAATTGGTTGAATCGGTAATGTCTCTGTGATGAAGTATCGGACTACCTTTCCATGTGTCCCAACTAAAAAAAAAATTAATGATGTAGACGACCTATGATGATTACGCTATCCATGTAATATGTTGAGTAGTGCTCCAAGAGAGAAGGCACTTAGGAGAAGAAAAAGAACAGAAATTAACAATATGTGTGTACACTAACGGGAGTGCTGTCCATGTCTACGTCAAAATCCACGGACTAAATTACCAATGTGAATTTTGAACGTATTTAGTGATGTCATATTTCAAACATTCTTAAATCTCATAGTATTCGTCCGATTTATTTGAATTTAAATCATACAAATTAACCTAGTACAAGGGTTGGATTGCCTATGAAATGATGCAAATACATTGGAAAGGCACATGAAACTTATTATTGCGTATTCTGAAACCTAGTATTCTATTATTCCAAATATCCTGCTTTCCTAACCTTAGTGACGTATATAATAAAGTACTGTAGCCGCGATTTGATTAAACACTTACACGAGATTTTTTTTTTCTCTCGGTGTTTGTACCCTCCGAAATGAGGAGAAAAGGAAGGAATGAGTTGGCAAGATCGAAAAGGTTGTCAAAAGAGTTGCAGAGTGAAGAGTGTAGTTCTGAAAGAACAGATGTTCATCTGTAGAGTAGTTTTGAAAGAAAATGCCACAGTGTATTCGTTCATGTTTGCAGTTGGTAACAAAGTACCATGGTTACCATGGTTCGAATGGTGGATGGTAATTTGGCCAAAGAACCATGGTTACGTTCCATGGTACTTTTTAATAAAGGTTCGCATAAATATATTATATATAATTGTCACACATTAATTTGTTGATCAATTGTTTATTTACTAAAAGTTTTTTTTTTCTATCATTGTTTTTAATTGCAAAGGCGGTCTTACCATCATATGGGCCTTTTTCTGGGCAGTAACGTCGAGTGAGGATCCTAGTCGACATCCATTCATTACGAGGAAAGAACGGGTCTATATCGAGACAACGAGATCCAAAAGATCGGTATGATAGTATATTAAACTTATATGGCACGTATACGTAACAGCTAATGGTTGTGGACCACACTTTCATGCCACATGTAGTCCCATGTACAAATCTATGTGTACAGTATGTGATTTTTACCCAGACTGGGCCAATTTCTTATCATTTTGATGATTCCCTAACTTCTCAATATACAATGATTATCTGCGACATGATCAACCTTTTCCAAGCACTCCCACCCAGTTTATTCTTTACAAGTAATGCAATCGCATGACCGAACTCAACGTCATTATGTACAACCAAGCAGGGGGCGTCGCTAGAGGGGGTGCCCCCTCTCCATCCACCTATTAGGATATTGTCTGTAAATTGCGCTGCCGTCGAGAAAAATGAGAAAAGGGGGAGGGGGAAATGAAAAGAAGAAGAAGAAAAAAAAGGGGGAAAATAGAAAAGAAAGGAAAGAGAAGAGAAGGAAAAAAGAGAAAGGAGAGGAAAAAAGGAAAAGAAAACAAAGGAAAAGAATTAAAAAGGATGAAAAGAAAGACAAGAAAAGTCAAGGAAAAATGGAAGAAAACGAAAGAGAAAATGAAACAAAAGAAACGGGGTGTGAAAGACAGGAGAGGGAGGGTAAGAGCTTTAAAGAGGAGGGGTGGGATTAAGAGAGAGAGGGCTGTTGGGTGGAGTCATCTCGTCGAGGGAGCAAGAAAGATACGCATAGACATGACTGTCGGGTCAGCCGTGTCGGTATTCTCGCTCGATTCTCGTGTAATATATCAACGCAGAAGCTTGAACTAGGTCAGACGTATATTGTCGGTCGGCCGGCGAATTGTTTTTTCCTACGAACTGTGACTTTTTATCCGATGTGACGATTTCGAGAGAGACTACAACTATAATACTTGTAATTACTCGAAGTTTCACCAGCAATCATTAAAGGTAATACAAAGTTTGGTATGGGGTCATGAATTTGGTTCAAATGAACATATTAGAAGCATATGCGATCCTACAATATTCAGTGATCGTTGTCGCGGTTCAAATCGAGTCGAAAGTGATGATATTGTACAAATAAACTTTTTATGTTGTATAGCTCCCTCTCAAGGTCAAGATATTAATTTAGCTATACCCACGCCAAAGCTATACACGAAATTGACTGGCGCAAATAATCTTTGAGATTGAAGAGCGCCATCTAAACGAAGAACCAACCAACAACCTATAAGACAATGTTTCTTGACTAAAATCAACCAATATTATTGGCTATTCCCGTTTGGAAATTATATATCACAACTGCATATTCTGAGATTTTCATGGTCGCAGCTACCATAGTATGGCAGTAGGCGCTATTTGAAATTTATCAAAATTTACCGGGAGCACCGGTAAATTTTGATATTCAATTTTTCTCGAAAGCAGAAGTGTTTTAGGGGCTAAATTTTATAGTGCTTATAATGCATCCACAGGGGCATCCAAATATATCAAAATTGTAAAGAATCACTATCCAGCCATTATTTTCAAAATTTACCAAAACTTTGTAATACCTTTAACCTTACACTAATATCAGCAAAGAAAAACATGGTTAAAAAATCGCCTCATCGGACATCGACCCCGGAAGATTTGTGTAAAAGCGCAGCGCTTTTTCGATCACGCCACACCGAATAGTTGCACATAGAGGTTGCACATTTTATTATATAGCTACGATGTTGACTAGTCTTGACGAAATAAACCGTATATTTATTAGGTCAAGGAAAATGACCATGTGCGCATGCGCACGTATAGATAGGCCGTAGGAAAATTAGCTCCAGGTATAGGGTTAAATTGGTAGACATTGGCACATTGGCATAAATTTATTTGTCGGTAATCGGTGGCCTCTACACCCCCCCCCCCCCCCCCCCCCCCCAATGAAGTAGACATTGGCACATTGGCATTAATTTAGTTGTCGGTAATCGGCGGCGTCTACACCCCCAACGAAAAAGGTCTAGCGATCGCCCTGCACCCAAGTCACACTGATGAGACATAAGCTGCTTTTACACTGCAACCAATGATCGTCGATTTTCTCACATTCCGGTATTTCACCGGCAAACACGCCTGGCGACTGCCGAGTTTTCAACGATTTTTGCAGTGTAAACGCAAACTTCTGTAATTTTTGCTCATGTGACTTTCCTCGCTTCCGCGCATGTAGGGCACCGAGGAGTGGCGCATGCGCACTACTCACCCCAACATTGGTATGAGCAAACTTTTAACTTTTTTGTTGTTGACGGTTTTAACGGGTTTTTCCAGTAGTGTTAAGGGCAGTAGTGTGTAAATGCAGGGAGGTGAGAACTCCCTGTGTAGATGGGCCTTATGTTGACAATAGACCGAAAACAGACCGAACAAAATATTACGCGAATGGAAAGGATCGGTCCGTTTTAAATCGGTTTGCCGTGGAGTCCGTTTGCGATGAGACTGAGGTAACTCCGTATCAATAACACTCGATCTTCCAGCTATTTACATGAAAGGTTTAAAAAAGAAATGTTCATGAAGAAAAACCAATGTTGTAAAATCAGACGGGAAAAATTTAAAAGCTAATGAATTTGCCCTCAGATTAGATTTAAAAAAATATGGAAAATATATGAAAATATGAAAGAAAACAAAATATCGTCATTATTCTCACTATCACCATCGTTATCATCGTATTCACCATCGGCGTCGAATCCGACAATTGTTCCGCCGACAATAATGCTCCTCCAACAGCTCCGCCCCAAAAGTGCCTTGTAAACATATTGCTCCGTTTAGTCTCATTTCACAACGCCCCCTATCCCCAGAGTCAGCAGCCTAACATGTTAGCCTATGGACGTTTTTTAATAAAAATCGTTAAAAATTCATTTTTTGTTTAAACGAAAAGCACATCCACCCCGACGTACGTTATCACTAGCTCTTTCATTGGAGCCCTCATGTCTCATTGACTTTTGAAAGTTCACCCACCGTAATTTTTCAAAATAGGTTGCAAGCTCGCCATTGCCTATAATACACATGTGAAACAAGTCGAACTTTGGACTCAGTCTGCCAAGCGAATGTAAGATTATAGGTCAAGCACACGAAGGATAAGAAGCATGAATTATCAATTATCACTTCACGTAATTTTTCCATTTAGTAAAAGCAAACATTTTGCCGAGTTTAGCCAAAACATGAATATTCATGAACGGTCAGACAATACAGCCTTTTAGTACGTAACGTATAGTGAATGGGAATGGGCGATGATCCGTCCAGGAGGTAGAGGTCAGTGGTTTGTGCTGGCAATGTTCACGCGAGCGAAAATGAGACAATCGGAGCAATATGATTCAATTGCTCCAACAATGCTCCTTCCTCAAAGTACCATATTGAAGACAAATGCTCCGCCGACGTAGCAGGAGTGCCCCGTAAAAGACAAATGCTCCCTTTTGCATCGAAAAAAAAGGAAGAAAAGAAAAGAATAAAAAAGAAAAGGTCAAGAAAAGAGAAAAAAAAGGCTAAAGACAAGGGAAAAGGGACACAAAACAGAATATAGGAAGATTTAATTTCCATATTCTTGCATTGGCCTATAACTTTGTGTCGGAACGGTATCGGTATAATTCATGACGGTAAATCCTGCCGGCGCGGCGTCGCGACACGTCGGGGAAAATGAGAAATAAAATGGAGTATGAAATATAGTCCTACATGCTCGTGAAATAATCATTGAATAAAAAAAGGGGTGGTATATTATACTTTAAATTATATTGTGCCTAAGAAAAAAAAGTCACTATTTGTTGAAAGAAGGTCGACTCAAGGTTGAGAAAAGTTTATCTATTACTTAAAAGCTTCTTCACCTGCCCCCTCCCCCTCAAAAAAAGATTGCGTCTTTCGCAAAGGTTTATCACTTTTTTTTCCATCATCGGGGAAATAAAACGCATCCCCCTTCTCAAAATGCGTGCTACGGCCCTGAATAACAACAACAAAACAAATCACACACACACAACAACAAAATTACCCATGAAATAAATATTGCCGGCGGAGCAAATGTCGGCGGAGCAATTGTCACCGGAGTAATCGTCGCCGGAGCATGTGTCGGGTTACCTCGGCATCACCATCCATCATCAGTTTAATCACTTAATCACTTAATCACTTAATCACCTTAATTTCCTTAATTTCTTGATTTTTCTTCCCATATTCTAGGATACGAGTAAGGTGCCTATCCGGTCCATCTTACTCTCGTTACCGTTCATCGCCTTCTGCGTAGTCCTGTTCGGCATTCCTGGTTTTGTTTACTTCAGCTTAGCATGCAGTCTCCCTATCTATTTCAAACACGTATTGGGGTTTGAGATTTTGTCTGTAAGTCCCATGTTTTCTGTCATTGATATCAGGGTGGTCATCAGACTTTTTAAATGGAAAGGAGGAGGGGGGGGGGGGTCTCGGGTGAAACTAAAATATCCGACAGTTTAAGAATATATAAATATAAAGAAAACAATCACTAGTAGTGGATAGTGAGGCAATGACGTCACTGGTTCATGAGTGAGTTGCAAATTTGTCTTGTGATTTTCAAAGTTTTTTGTAATGTCATTACAAATTCATAACTTTCTTATCAGTTATCCGATTTTGCTCAAACTTTTTTTGATTGGTTTGTATGATTTTTTCTGCTTCTATTGAAAGTAAGTTATTTTTGGAGTGGATTGCCCTTTAAGGGGGCAAACAACGTTCTCACTTCCCCCGTGGTGTCCTTTCGGTTGCGCAACTCAAGTCAATGAAAGAACTAGTGCCTGGAGAATGAAAACTTACATTCCACATCCATTCCACATCCATGAACTTTTATTTCTACAGGTCGGCTTTCTAACATCCATTCCATATGTGTGTCAGTGGATAATCTCACTGCTTGCGTCATTCATAGCAGACGCTCTGATTGGTCGAAATATCCTAAGTAGAACATCGGTGCGGAAACTTACAATTTGTTCAGGTAAAGTAGATTCTTCTCCCCTGCCCCCTCTCTCTCTCTCTCTCTCCCTGTCACAGACACGCACACACGCACACTCAGATATTCTGTGAATTCTAGTGTGCTGCTCGGAGTTTGAGAAAATACACAAAATACAAGAAATAATATATATGTTTGTGTGTGTACGTCTGCATATATCTTTCCCATGTTCACGTGTTCACACTCTGTCCTATATAATTCTCTCTCTCTCTCCCCTTTCTCTCTCCCTCTCTCTCTCTTTCTCTCTCTCTCTTTCACACACTCTCTCTACAATTTTCAAAGCCAGTCATGGCAGTCAAGTAGGCCTACACTTTTTTGCATTTTTAAAGAGTTAAAACAATCTTTCTTTAGCATCATTTTCCACCAATATAACTTTCCCATTTTCTTTTTCGTTTTACAGGAGCACTGATAATGGCCGCATGTTTTTTGACGATCTCTTTCGTCGTGCAAAGGAACACGTCTTTCATTGTTATACTTATGAGTGTGATGTATGGAGCAATGGGCTTGGTGTTTTCAGCTGCCTTCGTCAACGCTCTGGACATCGCACCTAGCTTCTCTGGCACGGTAACCGGCATCGGCAACGGCATCGCTGTCACATCGGGATTCATTGCCCCTCTCGTGACGGCAGTGTTCACCGAGGATCAGGTGCGATCCGGTCGTAACTATTCTATTCTTAGAATTCTTAGATCCTTTGCACACGAAAAAACAATGAGCAAATTGGCGGAGTCTTGTGTAGCGCTCATGTCTGACACATTAGGGACTTTTAGATTTGCACGTCGACATAGTGGACTGCTGCGTGTGACGTCCTTTTAGGGCACTATATACATGACGTAATTTTAAGGCACTCTTTTAATGCCCTGCCAGTGCCTTAAAAGGACGTCACACTTAGCAGACCACTATTTTGACGTGCAAATCTAAAAGTCCCTACTATTACAATCCCTGGACCTAGCCTTATAATTAGCACGGCTTCCACTACAGCGGTCAAGCAATAAGGAATTGATTCCTGCCAGGTATACCAATTTACCTAACAATTATGTAGATTGATGTCTTGTCAAAGTAAAAGTTAAGCGATAATAATTCGAATCCCATACCCTGTGGTTCACAGTCCGGAGACGTATCCACTAGCTGGACCACAACACCTCTACGATGCGTAATTTCGAGTTGCGCTGCATACCTGCGCCAGTCAAGCCCTCGAAAGGAAAACGCGCCGACAGCAGTTATCCAGCTCAGTGTTTCCTTTAATTGCTTTGGTTATGATATCCCTTTCCCCTTCTTGCAATTCAAAGACCGCGCCAGTCGTCGACGCTATTCTCCGTCAGCAAAATGACGCCTCGTGTGCAACGCGCTTTAGACCTGTAGCACACAATGCGTCATTTGTATCATTACGTTATTAACTATAGGCATTCCTTTATCAAGCTCATAGAGGCATGTGCCAGTACGCCAACACTATAATGACACGTCAAATACCGTGCACGTCGCTAACGCAGTCCTACGTCAACAAAAGGCGCCTCACACACAATGCGGTCTATCATAATCAAGTACAGGACCAAATCCAATTGTTCATAAAGCGTCATGCTTGACGTAGGACGACGTCAGTGACTGGTTCGGCCTTTGACCCTTCATGTGCAAATAACATACGGTACCAAAGATGAGTGGAAATATGAACAATGTAAATTATAATTGTAGTAACTGGCGTATGCGCTCATTGTCTTTTATACATGCTAGAATGGTGAAGGTTTAACGCAATCGGAGTGACTCTTCGTACGCAATTGTTATTTGATTGCATGGATTGTACGAAAATTACCATAATACGAAGGAAATTAGATCATATTTTAAAAGAAATGTACATGTAATACGATTTCTTTCAAATCCCCTGAATATGTCTAGAAATAAAAGCATCATTCCAGGAGAGAGGAAAGATGCTTTCACACAAAAAACAAATATAAGTTTGGGAGGGAATTGAATGACGCAAAATAATGCATATTAATTTTCAAATTACTGTCTAACATCCACTCTCTCTCTCTCTCTCTCTCCCCCCCCCCCTGTTTTTTCAGGCCGATCCTGCGGGATGGAGGACTGTTTTTATCATCACTGCCGCAATCACTCTTATTAGTGCCCTCGTCTTTCTCGTAATCGGCTCAGGCGAAGTCCAACCCTGGGCTATCCCGATAGATGCTAATGTGCACACAATGGACAAGATTCAACCAATCACTATTGCAGATCCTGAGGAAAATGCAGCAATGATGGAGAAAATAATTACGAAATTACCTTGAACGACTATGGTCCAAGAAACCGAAAGCCCACGAGACCGACTGTGCTGGTCCCACAGGCCTCCACTGACAACGTTTTAGAGAGACTGACGGCCCACAGGACCAACAGCTAACTATACCAACAGTGTCGTTCTCGATCATGGGCAGTCTAGCTAGAAGCATGCTTGTATGGGACCGATAAATTTCCAACCAGACCGTCATTAATTTTGTCTCGTGGGATGTCGGTCTTTTGTTCCGTTGGTCTCGTTGTCCTTTTGTGACCATTAAAGCGGGACTGTACTACTTGTAGCTACTTGCGCCCTCTATATAGAAAACAATGCCTAATCGGTGACCATTGGTCCTCCATGATCCTCTTTTTCTTATGTTAATTGAGAGCTGAGTTAATGAGATAGCCACCTATCACAGTGACCTCGCTGGCTAGCTTGGTGGTCTAATCCCTTCTGGCTGAAGTAGTAAAGCCTGCCTTTAAAACAAAATTATATATTAATTTATGTATATCTTTGCTTTGTCGGACTCATGAGATCTTAGGTATTACCCCCACCTTGAACAATTTAGCTACTCTTCCCTATCCTAGTGAATGCGATGTAGCATGCGTTTAACGCATAATACAGGATTGCTCGAGACTCGTTGCACATTTTCAGCCGATCTCTCACCGTTTTCCCATTTTTCATTAGTGGTGCGGGAACAAACGCTTTCTTGAAGAACAAGTCAACTTTTGATGGTGGAACTGCATTTCGTGAAGAGCTACATATTGCGTATCACTATAATAGGTTCTTTGGCTTAGCTAATAGACTTATATAGAAACTTGTTTAACATGATGAAAATTCTTTTAAATTTCAGGTATTATTCAAAAACTTATATTTATTTTATTTATATTTAAATAGTTCCATTCGGTGTCAGTTATGTTTTAAAGTAGCCACACGAAGAAATCAAAAGTGTTTTGAATTGATGCAAAACTAATATCATTACGAAGGGGAAGCCTTGCCGATCAAATACAACAACTCTTCTCTTAAAAATATGTTTGGGGCCCGCAGTAATCAACTCTCAAAAATGTTAGTTTTGAGATCCAGATTTTCTGCCTTCAGCGGTCCTTTGTAGAGCGTCAATATTTGTGACGTCACATACGGGACACGGCTGGCTAGCTGCATACTGCGACACGGCACTGAGCTGTTCGTCCAGTGTGTGACGCTTGTGTGTTTGACTTACGTTCAGGGGCGTTCGGGGGTCTAAGGAGGGTCTTGAAAAATTGCATTTTACGCCTTTCCATGATATCTATATGATTTCCCAGCAAATTGTTCGTGTTTTTCAAGAGAAAATCTTTCCATCCATATGTAATTTGTTCTAATTATGAGTTGTTAGTGATTTTTCTTTGTGTAGCTCCTTTAAACTGTGAAATTTGGTTTGCCGATACGGTTACTAACAGAACTAAAAGTTTTTCGTTAATTTTGAAAAGTGAGCCAGGACACTTTGCATGATGTATCCTTATATATTGCCCTCTGATTTAGAACAGTGGTTTACGGGGAAAACCAGGAAGAGGGCAATATTGCAAATATTTTAGCAGCTAAAATGGCTTGTATGGGTATTAATTATAAATACTCACCTTGTGAGACTCTATAAGCAAAGCAATACAAAAAATATGTGTAAAGCATATCTGATATATTCATATAATTTCTATTGGAATAATAAACATGATATAGATATGCAAATTATACAAGCGCATGGTGGAGGCCAATTTTCTATGTTTTGAATATGGATCAATAAAAATTAAAAAATCTATCTATCTAGTTTATTTCTTTAAAATCTCTGCGATCGTGTTGGCATGACATTTCAAAACAACATCCATCCGGGGGGGGGGGTCGCCACAATTATGATAATAATATTATAATAATGATACTTACTACTAATAATAAAAATAATTATAACAATAACGTACTCTACTTAAATATTGATGTCGTCGTCCGAAATGGGCGCGCATAAGAACATATCGAGCTTGAATTCAACATTTAGTGCTTTAAATTGTTTGAATTACTCAACAAAAAAAGAACAAAAAAGAAAATTGATGTTATATTTTGATCATCCATGCATTTCGGACTTCATATAAAATTTTCATTTTGAAAAACGAGAAGGGACAGCTAGATGGAAGGACAATTTGTGGCAGAAAGTGATTTGCTTTGGTTTTATTCAAGTACAACATTATTTTAGACACGTTTAAAAAAACCTAGACTTTTACAACAGTGAACGGAAAATTGGCATATTAAGCACAGTACACATGATCCATACAAGTTTTCCAATTTTCGGAAGGGGTCTGACCAAAATGATCAGAGAGAGAGAGAGAAGGGGGGAGGGGGGTAAAGGTGGCGAGATTGAGGGAGAGGCGGGACGAGAGACAGAGCAGGAGAGACATAGGAAGAGAGATAGACATATACTGTATATAGAGAGAGCTGAAGAGAGAGAGTGAGAGGAGAGAGAGAGAGAGAGAGATAGAGAAGAAAGAGAGAGAGAGAGAGATAGGGGAGGGGCTGATATTCATATCATGTATTCTTACGACATAAGCTGCTCAAACTTCTTGAAAGACGCTTCATAAACATTTCAAAGGCACCATTTGCAACTTAACGAACTATATCAATAATATTCATAGCCTAATTTGGTCTCACATTATCCAAAAACAGATAATGATATCAAGTTGGTACATTTTGCCCATTTTTGGAAATCAGATATCGGCAGTCAGTTTAACAAACACATTGGCAAACTCGTTACATCATAATCAAATAGAGTAGGTAAATATCGGCAATGAACGGTCGGCCGATCTGGTATAATTTACTTTGCCATGTTATCTTGTCGGGGAAAAAAAAAATCCATTATGGTGTTCCACGTACCTCTGCCAGTTTGTGTGTATTTCAAAGTATGCTAAGAAGTGAAGGATATTTCTGTGAAACTTCTCCAGATCCAGATATGACGTGACTCATCACAGACTTACATGCAGGGCTTGCAGGCTGTCACCTCCTTATAGAAGCACTGTAAGATCGAAATTCATGAACATTGAAATCAATTAACATGGCTGTTAATGTTTCTGGTGTGATTTCTTCCAGCCTAACCTGGTTTAATCTTCTTATAATGTTCTTATCATGTTGTGTGTCCGGTAGTAATGTCTTGATATCATCAATGCATGGGGAAGGGAGTCACTTCTTCCTTGGTGCCGCAATTGGTGAAGGCTTAGTCCAACGAGGACACAACGCCACACTTCTCATCAGCAGAGCATATGAACATCGTACCAGGGAGCCAATGTACTCCAATCTATCCTTCGAAGTGTTTGACCATCACAAGAGGTCCCTTCAAGAGGTCCGAGATTTCTGGAAGAACTTCGGTGTTCTTTCGGTTGGAAAAGGTCATGATGGTCTCATTAAGTCTGTGTTTTACTTGATCGAATCGATGGCAGATGACTGCGAGGATCTCCTTCTCGATATCAAGCTCATGAAGCGCCTGGAGGACGTAGACGCTATCGTTGTCGATATGACTTGGATATGTGGTATAATGATCAGAGCCGCGCTGGAACGCAACCTGAACTACTCGAAGAAGATAGCCCTGGTGACTCTGACACCTTTCACACCTCAGCCTATTGCGTTGTTTTCGTACGGATCCTCGTACAATCCAGCCTACCAACCAGAACTCAACACGGGCTTTACCAACAGGATGAGTTTCTTAGAGAGGACAGCCAATATCCTGCAGGCTGTTGTCTACGCGGTGCTTGGTGCTGCTCTGACCATACCGGTCTACATGCGCGTAGGGGAGAACACAGGACTTGAAGATGTCATGAGCATTAAGATGTCTCTCATGAACGATCTTGCCGACTTACACCTTCAAAACTTTGATTTCGCCATCGAGTTCCCGTTCCCGATATCGCCAAATGTGATTCCAGTCGGAGGTGGGCTGACAGCATGGCCACCTACACAACTTGACCAGGTGAGCAACTTTATAATTACTGGTCTATATTCCTTCTACTAGACCTTTCGCGCAGTAAGAGCAATTTTGTTTGGCTTGTGTTGTTGTTATTATTTTGTTTGCTTGATAAAAATTGATTGGTCAACAAACTTGTCTGCATCTTTTGTTAATATAATAAACGATTTGCGTAGGTCCCATGGCAGTTAAGAATTTACAACAGATAGGGGGGGGGGGTGCATGACAAGTTTATACTAAAATTATCTGAGGGTGCTTTTTTTCTCGAAAGTCTTTCATATCCTAATTGATACGTGACCAATTTTACGTCATCAGGAACTGGAAGATTTCATGGAGAGTTCAGGCGACCATGGTGTCATTCTCTTCACCCTCGGAACGTACTTCGGCGAGATAACGATCATTCAACCGGGATTTGCTGAGCAGTTTGCCGAAGCTTTCCGAAGATTGCCACAGAAGGTGATCTGGCAGATGAAGGATCCACTCCACGAAATCGACGTTCCTCCAAACGTGAAGGTCATGCCCTGGGTACCTCAGAATGATCTACTGGGTGAGTTTGGGGGAGTGATGATGTTCTTGTCCTTGGAGGGAAGGGGGGGGGGGGGGGGTGTGAGCCGAAATCAAAATGTGATGTTGCATATCAAAGTAAAACAGACCGAACAAAATTGCAGTGCTTCAAATGAGCGAGAATAATCGGTATGCTTTGTTTGTATGTTTTGAGTCAGTTTGGCTGTGTGACCAGGGGGGGGGGGGGGTGTTTCATAAAAATGAGAAGTGAAAAGTCCCTGGTGTGAGCGAGTTGTAGCTAGTGTACACCATTCAAATACCGACTCGGGACCGACAACAAATCACATTACTCAGAGTTCGAGTCGGTTGGTGGTGCGTGTTAACAGTCACTCCCTTTTAAAGACCTCCTTTTGTCAAACAAAACTGACGTCAAAATATATATATTGATGTTTCACTTTCCAATCCAATATCAAAAGATTATTTGGAACCACCATCTGAAAGTTAGCTCAATACATTCCAAACACAAGGCACCAAACAAACTATTTTATATCCAATATCATACATCCATCTTATTTTGTCCGTATCTTATATAATTATCCATCTGAACAAAATATTGTCTATCCCTTCTACTCAAAGGTCATCCAAAGACCCGAGTATTTCTTTTTCAGGGAGGCAACAACGGGTTCCAGGAAGCCTGCTATCACGGTGTACCCATAGTCGTCGTCCCGCTCCACGTGGACCAGTTCGACGTCGCCGCCAGGGTGGTAGCTCGAGGGATGGGCAGGAAGATCGACAAGATGGCTGCCAGTGCTGACGTAATCTATGAAACCTTACAAGACGTCATCAGTGATCCAAAGTGAGTTTGTAGTAACTTTGTACTGATGAGAGCAGAACTTTGGAATCACGTAGAGGTGTCGTTTAGCTAGTCGAGCGGTTAGATAAGCACTTGACTGGAAATGCAAATTCAAAAAGAAAGAAAGAAAGACATTTTAACTGAATAATTTTTTCCTCTTCATACAGGTACACTGCAGTGGCTAAAGAGGTTGCTACCATCATCAGAGAAAGGCCCATGCAGGCACGAGAACGCGCAGCATTCTGGATTGAACACGTGATCAAATATGGCGGACAGTACCTCAAAACATCTGCAAGGGATCTTTCCCTGATAGAGTTTTTCATGCTCGACGTCCTCGCATTTCTTCTACTACTTGCCACAGCGTTTCTTCTTATAGTTGTATTTGGGGTTCGTTTATGTTGTCGAATGGTCTGTGGAAAGAGGAAAGCAAAATTAGACTGATATGATATAGGGTGCCTCTAAATGGAGGGGGTGTTGCGGGGTATGCAAGGCACCACCCCCCCCCCCCATAATGGGTGTACGAGGTGGGATGAGGGTCTGCTGAACGTAAGCTCCTCAAGATTGGGTAATTAAAAATATCCTTGCAATCATATTTCGACACCAGTTGCCTCATATCAAAAGCACCTAGGTGGTCTGTTAGAATATGTTAAAATGTCCTTTATAATTAGTACATTGTTATACAAAAAAATGAATCTACAATACAATAAGTGTCAATTTCGCTCACTTCCATACTCACAAATTTCATAAAAAGAGGAGAGGGGGATCTAATTGTGACATCCCTCCCCGTATATATTTTCTGTTTGTAAATCTTTAAGAGAAAAAAAATGTATTTAGCATTATATCGATAAATCCTCTAATAAGTTGACTATTATTTTATTTATCCTTGCATGTGGAAGATAAAATGATCCGATGTGTTTCAAATTTTAGATTCTGATGTAGTGTTGTTGTTGGTGCTTTTTTAAATTTGTCCGAAAATTCAGGTTTAGGTTGATGGTGTCTTTGCCACCTTTCTGGCAAATTTAGTACATTATCCTTCAATGGGCCATATCTGGAAACGTTTCTGGAAATAATAGATTTTCTGTATCCTGAATCGTATAATAAAGCCATTGAAAATAAAGCCATATAATTATGGTATACATAATTATGTAAGCTTTTTTTATGCATCGGTCCAAAAATGCATATATGTATTTTACAGTTGAGGAGATCAGAGCGATTGTAACTATGGCAAAGACGAAGACTATATAGAAGTATTCGAAAATATGAACAGGGGGGGGGGGGGGAGCCGTTCATTGTGTGTTTTGTGTGATGGGAGTCGCAATTTATCACAGTGGCCCTTTGCCATCAGTATATAGAAATTTGTTTAGGGCTAATAATTAAATTCCTACATGTCTATGCACAATTACCAAGCGATTCAATATTTCTTTTCCCAAATAAACATGAATTTCTAAAGGAAA
The DNA here is from genome assembly GCA_035222895.1 of Strongylocentrotus droebachiensis. Classification (NCBI taxonomy): domain Eukaryota; kingdom Metazoa; phylum Echinodermata; class Echinoidea; order Camarodonta; family Strongylocentrotidae; genus Strongylocentrotus; species Strongylocentrotus droebachiensis. Next base: position 30,799 of record JAVYIG010008716.1, on the reverse strand, counting down.
TAACTTTTCTATTTATGCTGCTGGATTCGAAGATTTTTCAGCAACTCCCAGGTAAAATTCATAGGCCAAATTGTTGATATCATTAACAGTTATTATGACCGATGTTATTCGACATTTCAATAGCCTATTCTGCAAGGCATGATTAAAATATTATCATATAGTCTAGAGTGTTTTTGTTGTAAAAAAAATTAAGAAATATGCTATATATTATAGCATAAGCCTATAGTTACCAGTCCAGAATACATGGAAAATAAAACATTATGTATTGATAAACTTATTATTACGTGGCTATTTGTAATATTTGGCAGAATAATGATGGTGGTGATTAGGCGCGTACGCAGGGGTGTTTTGGGGGTTACCTCCTCAATTTTGTTTGTGGAAAGAAATGAATACTCCTTACCTCCCCACTGAGCGAAATATCGGGCAGGGCGATTTTCACATTTGCGAGGGCAAAAATAAGTAGTTCTTTCACTACCCCCCCCCCCCCCCCAACTGAGCGAAATATCGGTTGGCGCGATTTCCAAATTTCCAAACACCCTTCTTGAAAAAATCCTGCGTGTGGTGCTGATGATGAGGATGATGATATAAACGACGATCATTCACTTGCAGCCTTTATAATGGCGCCATTTTTTTGTTGAAAACATTTTCGAGGCACAGGCTGCTCCCATGAATTCAGTAGTTTGACATTTTCCGAAGTAGGTAAATTTGAGGGATCATTTTGAAGTGTTATAAACTGTCATTCTCACAATTCGCATGTTTGGTGATTAAGAAGGAATCTGAATTTTGCCCCTATTTTGGCCTGGCATGGCTCCATCTTGTAATTGGACGTTACAATCCCCTGAAATGCTACTATATGTATATTTTACCAGTTTATTACCTCAACCGGCCCCAGCCCGCCCCGCCCCATACCGAATGCAGGAAGAATCATCACGCAGTAAGTAATACGCTAAGACTCCGCGGGGGGCATGACGTCTCCGCGAGCCTTTGTATTCTATTGTTTTTTAATGAGATCGCCGACCAAAGTTGGTGCAGCTATCTCCTCCTGAACCCTCCCCTCGGGGTCCCGGTGCTCGGTGCCATCGTCCGCGGGAGAGTCTACTCTGTGGAATTGGCTATACTCCGCCCGAGTTCCTCCTCCGTGTCGACGTCCAGGGCGAAAACAGACGCGATATGCATAATGCAAGATATGCGTGACGACAGAGATACCTCATGCATATTCAACATTACATCCGTATCATAGAGACACACGACCGATGATCATCAACTCACATTAAGTTGCGTATTAAATGCACGATGCACAGGGTCGGGATTACCCAGAGTAAAGCGTCTTGCTATAGGATGTGCTTTGTAGTAGCTGCACAAGCCAGAGAGATACACGGGGCTTCCCGTCGACGTCCAAACTTAGAGACCTATTTCCATCATGATTGTCGCGATTTTTATATAGTTTTCGTGAATGGAGGTATGAAATCAAAGCTTCTTTTGTGATTATTACGGCCGTGTTTACTGAATTTTGATTATCATTTTCTAAAGGAAAGTTTTCACAAGAAAATCATTGAACTGACAGTTCAGTCGCAAGCTGCCTTCAGTCAACACACATACAGTACACACAGTGCTGCTGCGCTGTGTCGGCCGGGACTTTGGCTGAGTGAGCTGCGCTAGAGTCGAAGAGTATGGGGAGCCAAGAGTCGAAGAGTATGGGGGGACAAGCATGCCAATATTCGTACAACTATACAACTACACATATATATCCATCCATCGAAGAACCCGTCAACACAACAGCGTGCGGGCCGAAGTGCCATAATTTTGTACACCTATATACAGCTATAAAACTATACGACTCTACGTCTACTCAGCCATCGGAGACTACTATTGTCTTATATCTACAGTAAATTTAAAAAAAAATTAAACAAGGTTATGAATTGTACATTTACATATTAATAGTTCAATATCAACCAGACACAAGTATGACTTCATGCATTGCAAAACAGTCAGTTGCGTAATGAGTAAAATCGTTTGGGGGGGGGGGGGAGTGCTGAAAAAAATCTGCATCACCATGCATCATTCTTACATGTTACATGCAGACTCCAAGAAACGTTTTTCAAAGTGTGGGGGGGGGGGGATCAGTTAGATCGCATCGAGTTGATTGTTTATAGGCGTGGGGTCCACGGGTTTCAAGGGGCCGTAAACCCCCGAAAGCTCACGGGTTTTAGGCATTTAATTAGGGTCAGATGAGCATATTTTTAATACTTTATTTGTGACACTCGCAGCTCACTAATTGGCGTGGGGTCCATACGTAGAGTTGCGTAGTGTTGCGTACCAACTACGGGATTCGGGAGGTTGCGAGACATGAGGAAATGGGAAGGGAAGATAAAAGAAGAGATTGGGTGAGCGAGAGAGGAAGAGAGAGAAATAAAGAGAGGGATCGAAAAACGGGACAGTGTCGGGTAGCTTTAAAGGTATAGACTAGTTTTTAAAACGCCCCCTCTCAAAAAATGAAATGGAAGCTCTCATTACCAATCATCCCAATAAATAAAATCACGTGAAAATCACGTCAATATCAAGGTATCGACTTGAGGAGAGTTACGTTCTTCAAACACCTGACATTTACGTAAATGTGTTAATACGTTTATTGCACTAGGTAACTTAAAACACACGTACACTAAATCACGCAATTGTCACTGTAATATCACCATTATAATAACGTGATTATCCCTACCTTGGAGACCATGGTTTGTAAACCTAATACTCCCGTGTTTGTTTGGTAATGATATAACATCTTCATAAACGAAATTATCGCGTCACAGAAACACGTGAAGCGTTAGTGATAGTTTTAGTCAAAACATCTGCGTGAAATTCACGTGAATATTACGAGGCTGACTTGAGATGAATCATGTTCTTCATTCACGTGAAATTTACGTCGAAGAGGAAATATGTTACTGTAACCCGCGTTCAACCCAATAATTACGCAAATGTTACACAATAAATGAACCAAAATAATGACGTTCTCATCCCGTTTCTGAACATCGTGTCTTGGATCTTTCATAATTACGTCCAGGCTCGCCGGAAGCAGTTTGGGATAAGAGGGGGTGGGGAGGGGGGGGGGGGGGGGTGCAAAAATTATATTAATAATCCGTTTGAGTCACGAGATCATCACCGCGGAACTGCTGGCAACTTTGATTACCATTTAAATAGGTGTTTTAAGACACCTAATAATGACTAATTTTTCACACCTAAAAGTCACGTATGCCCAGCTTAGATTAAAAATCCGTTTGAGTCACGAGATCATCACCGCGGAACTGCTGGCAACTTTGATTACCATTTAAATAGGTGTTTTAAGACACCTAATAATGACTAATTTTTCACACCTAAAAGTCACGTATGCCCAGCTTAGATTAATAATCCGTTTGAGTCACGAGATCATCACCGCGGAACTGCTGGCAACTTTGACTACCATTTGAATAGGTGTTTTAAGACACCTAATAATTACTAATTGTTCACACCTAAATATCACGGATTCACAGCTTAGATTAGTAATCAGTTTTAACTACGTGATCATCACCAAGAAAGTTATGGTAACTTTGAAGCCATTTAACAAGGTGTTTTAAGACACCTAATAATTACTAATTTTTCACACCTGAATATCACGTATTTACAGCTTAGATTAGTAATCAGCTTGAGCCACGTGATCATAACCAAGACATTTATGGTAACTTTGAAACCAATTATTAGAGGTGTGTAAGACACCTCAGAATTACTAATTTAATATAACCAGAGATTCACGGACAGAACAATAAGACGATTAACCGTTGTAAGTAACGTGAGTATTACCATCAACCTTGGATAACCTGTGAAACCAATTGATAAAGGTGCTTACAAGACCAAATAATTACGTATTTATCACCACCATCGGTTAACGGACAAAAATCTCGTTGCTTGGTCAAGTGGTTATTTGGTCATAAACACTTTATTTACAGAGGTAAGTGGAATCACGTTACTCCAGTCGCGTGATAAATTGGTGGTTTTTAGGTTAGATGAAAACGTGAACAGGAGTACCTTTTTTGTTTAAATGAAGGCACGTGTCGATAACGTTTAAATCTAGTTCAAAAGGCACTATACTTTAAAATCACTTAAAATACACTCCCAAAAGAGGTTACTTTTTAGTGTTCTGTTTATTGGGATGTGAAAGAATATTTTTTTGACTAATACGTGATGATACAAATTTTGCCGGGAAACCGCCTTCTAATTGATATATTTGGTAAATCATCATATCTATCCGGACTGGATAGATATCGCATAGTCCAATATATACATCTTTTTGTGTACAGTGCTTGTAACTTTACCAAGACTGGGCCAAAGTTCTTATAATTTTAATGATTCCAGAACCTTGCAGTACACATCAATACTTATATGCTAGATGATCAACCTTTTCTGATCGATTCACAATGCAATCGCAGCACAGAACTGGTCTATACCTTTAAGGTACCCGATTTGATTTTTACATCTTATGACGATACTTAATAAGCGAGGTCGTAATTGCACACTGCGCATGCGCCAAAATAGGGAACGAACTTTTCAAAAGGTCACATGACCATAAAGAGAGCTGACAGAGGAACTGTAATTTGTTTTTGTGCTGGCCTTTCCTTTGTGAATGATCACATCTGACACATCAGTCACCGAAAAATCATTTCTGAATTGAATTGAATTTTCTTTATTGTCATGCACAAAATAAAATGAAGGCATAAAAATCGTTTTACAGCTCACATTTGTATAAATATAACAATACATTAACATATCATGGACAGTAACTACAAATAACATAAATAACATAACAATGTAATATAATTCAACCTCTCTGTTGAGAGCCAGGGGAATTATTTGATTATTTGTACTCCCCTGGCTCCCAACAGACAATACTAACTTAAATAAATAGCAGAAAATGTACATGACAACAATTAATGTCATATAACATATAAATAGAACAAGTCACAGCAAAGATCTAAAATCAATTATTCATCAATTGTTAAAAAATTCCAGATAAAAACTGTTTATTTTGGGTAGCAGACATAAACTAAAAGTACATCATACTGGATGGCAAAGAGGAAAGACAAGAGAGAGAACGAGAGAGAGAACGGGAGAGAGAAAGGGAGAAAGGGAAAGGGAAAGAGAGAGAGAGAGAGAGAGAGAGAGTGGAAGAGAGGAACAGTTCAGTGTGAGATGATGCATATACAATTTCATTCAAAACATTGCTTTGTAATAGACATTATTTATATTGCACCTGTGCTTAGTACTGTTACATTTATGAAACACTGCTATGCATGCCAAGAAGTACAAATACAACTGTATGCTAGTACATGTACAGTACATATAGATGATAGATACACTGTACAGTTGAAAGAAGAAAATTGATGCCAGGTAGAAGAGCCTAGAAGAGAGACAAGAAGGAAAGAAGAAGAAAGAAGAAGAAAGAAAAGTGGAGAAAAGGAAAGAGAGGAAAGAAAGGAAAAGGAGGAAAAGTGAAGTGTGAGATATTGAAAATATTGTTGAATTAAATTGAATTGATGAGTCCACATGTCACTTACAAACTACCAACCACCCAACCATAACAGCAGGGAGGACCCCCTCCCCCTTGACCTTATACAAGCCGAATCTTCACCCCCTGTACTTCCAGGATATGAAGAGAGAGAGAGAGAGACAGACAGAAAGAGAGAGAGACAGAGACAGAGAGAGAGAGAGATATATGTAGGATAGAGAGAGAGAGAGAAAGAGAGCAGAAGAAGACAGAGGAGAGAGAGAGAGAGAGAGATAGAATGAGAGGGTAGGGGATCGTAATCGGGGGTGTACAGGGTCATTCATCTACAGAAATTGTTGTTAAACACTTTCATTGCACTTGGGAGAAAGGACCTGCCGAACCATATCAGTTCTTATTCTAGGCAGGGACGTGATAGAGAAGGACTTGAATCAAGCCGTTCTCCTTTGACCCCATGCTCCAAGCCGCCGGAAAGTTATGCGCTAATCTGCAGCTGTTGACCAGGTGGTGAGATAAAAGAGCGCATGAAATTTTAGGATTTAGAATTCCTACATCAGAAAATGGTATCACAGCAACTGTTCGCTGTCCCTTCCAATGATTTCTCATCCATTGTTGAATGTGTAAAGAGTAGAACAAGCGAACACAAACTTGTGTAATTTCATTCTTTTTTAAACTTGAAAAATACAAAAAACACGCGAAAACACGCATTAGCAAACTTAATGTTATTGAAGATAGTAAATCATGGATCAAATAACGGGACATTAAAGCATGCACAAATTAGCGCATCATCCTAAAATATTGAGTTTTTGACAGGATGTAATTTTTCTTTTACCAACTCTGGCACACAATTTAAAGGCAGGACGGAGTTCTAAATTTGAAAATTTGTTTGATGCACTATTCCCAATAAAATTCCCATATAAAGTTTTTAATTTACACTGTAATTTTGCCGGTAATTTAATATTTTGTAATAAATGTAAAACTGGTGCCTGGCTTCCGAAATTCCCCGCAGTGGAAGCGCGGTTCGGAGCATGGAACTTCAAAGCCAAGTGGTATGTTACACATCCCATTGTTACGCTTTAGAACTCAAGAATGCGTTTGAATAAATTACAAGAGTTTCGCCTCCTGTTCTTTCACCTCCCTGTTCTAGGTAACCTAATTCTTCCTGATCTATTGAAAACCACTTCATTATGCAGAGGGTGATTTGAATCCTTCACAATCACTTGCAGCTCAGCCAATAGGGACTTTTAGAATGAGTGGACGAGAACACGACGTACGCCGACTGATCATGCGTGTCAACGTACTCAACTGCCCATGTTGACTACAATTAGAAATCTTTTAGATTGCACTCGACGATATACATGTATGCAGGAAGTAACACTATGAATTACATGACAGACAAAGAAAGAGGACAAAATATACAGTTCCTCATTCTACCCTCAACAATAGGCCATTTTCTTAATGTAACCAAATTTAATGCATAGGTCTTTGTGAAGTGCCTCAATACAAATTATTTCAATCACCTGATAGGAATAGTAGTATTTCAATAGTCAGAATGCAACTGCATATATTAAGTGTTGCTAGGTAGGTCAAGCCATAATGTTTGTCCAACGTGGCAACAACTAATGTATGCAGTTAGGATTCTGTCTATTGAAATACTATTATTCTTAACAGGTGAATGAAATAGTTTGTATTGAGGCACTTCACAAAGACCTATGCATTAAATTTGGTTACATTACGAAAATGGCCTATTGCTGTGGTAGAACATCCCTTCACTGCTCTTATGTAAAAATGTGTAGAACAGATGAATTGTTCTACACATTTTTACATAATAGCAGGGAAGGGATGTTCCTTTGTCTACCTGAGGAACTGTATATTTTATGCGCACGCGGCATATACTAGTATCGTACTAGATTTAGGAAAATCAAGGTTGACGCATTCTCGATCGCCGACTGAGACGACGTGACGCATGCGCAGTGCCTTAAAATGACGTCACACGTTGCAGTCAAAGCTGAAAACGTGCAAATCTAAAAGTCCCTATTAATGCCCTTTCTGCAACATCTTCGAGCTCTTTCACAGAGACCCCAATTACTCTGCTGGCATGTTTCACTATCCTATTCAACTTTGCTCTGTTTTTCCCACTAAGGCTGTTAAACCAGGCTAGACAGCAGAAACAGATGACTGACTGTATGACACATTGGTAGAACAGGAACATTGTATCACTTTTCACATGTAATGCTTTTATCTTTCTTAGAAAATACATACGCTGGTTGCCCTTGCTTAGTATTACCTTGGTATTACTATCCCACTTCAGTTTGTTATCAATTACAACTCCTAAGTATTTGCATTCAGCCACCTGTTGTATGGCTTTCCCATCAATGTACAGGGGCACGTTATTTGTGCCACCATTTTTCCTGTAGTCAAAGATCATTTCATGAGTTTTTGTGGCATTTAGAACAAGTGAATTCTCTTCGCTCCAAGAAACAAACTTATCAACTGTATCCCTATATGCAACTTCATCGTTGTTGGTGATCAAGCCAATGATACAAGTATCATCTGCATACTTTACTACATGACAAGATGAAGCAGTCGAACAAGATAAATCACTAGTAAGCAAGGTATAAAGGATGGGAGAGAGCACACATCCTTGCGGAGCCTGTGCTATTAAAGTCGTCTAGCTTGGGACATAACATTTCCAAAACGTACTTGTTGCACCCTGTTTGTCATGAAATCCCTTAACCATTGACATAATTTGGGATTCACAACACTGCTTAGTTTTTTCACCAAGGTTCCAGGAACTATCGTATTAAATGCAGAAGAGAAGTCTACAAAGAGCACCCTAGCATATGTCGGAATTGGTTCTTTATAGTAAACTTTACTTGGAATCTGATCATCGGTAAAGTATTATCGGCATTATCGTGATCCAAGCTCGATCCAAGTCCCCAGGGACTCGGATCCACGGACACTTTTACCCCCCCCCCTAACCCTCCAAAGCGCGCGTTTAATAGATTATTACGTTATTTAGTCAAGCCAATTTATCTAGTAGGCCTATTGAAGTCCTTCACTATTTAAAATAAAGCAAACTATAATTTATTTAGTCAAGCATTGATTAGGCTGAATGACTGAATATTATATTTATTAATTTCACATTGCCTTTAACGATTATTGAAGACGAAGTATAACTTTCATTAAATTTTGTTTTAAATGATATTACTGATTTATTTAGTCAAGCCAATTTGAGAAACACTATATAACAATATAACTGTCTATAATATTCTTCGTGGTGCGAGTCCCCCTTGCGTGTTAAGTTCATCAAATTTCCCATAGGAGGGGACTTACACAGTGGCGGATCCAGTCGGCGGCAAGAGGGGAGGGGGGGGGGGGGGTAAGAGCACTTTCAAAATAATTGTTCTGGTTCAATTTTTCAGGAAATATTTAGCGGCGACTCAGCCCGCCGGTGAATAAGCAATTGTGTTTAAATTTTTTTTTGTCAGGGGGGGGGGGCGTCGGCCCCCCGCGGATCCGCGCCTGCTCTAGTACACGTCATGTGCAGCATGGGTTAAGTCCAGCATTTTGTGTCCCAATATCTTTAAAAGAGAGTGCAATCGCCGAAATTTATTGTAATTTTAAGTTTCTCTTCGAATTCTGCGATTTTGTAAGAGCTATGGAACTTTTGTTTTTAGCTCTCCTAAATTAAGCGATAATATGAGTAGTCGTAATAGTAGCGTTTCAAAGTTTCAAAATTCAATCAAAATTGTCTAGGTTAGTGCAAATATCAAAATACTTCTTTGTTATTCAATTATTATTTTTAATGACTCTTAATGATTAATTTAATGTTATAAATCATTGGGGCCAAACTAGAGTTACATAACAATGTAAGAGAGAAAGAGAGGTTATCTCTAAAATGAAATGAAAATAAAATAGCCCTTTCATTTCATTTTAGAAATAAACTCTAATCCATCCCTTGATATTTAAATTGCACTGCTCCTACTGTGAGCTTTTTTTCACACTCTCCCTGATCTATAAAGGGTGCTTTCTTTATTTGATCATCAACAGAAACGAAATTCTATAGGCCATGAACTTTTCGAAGCGTGACCAGATTCAAAGTATGCTTAAATGGGGACATTAGGGACTTTTAGATTTGCACAACGACAACGTGGATTGCTACGATCGACGTCCTTTTGATGCACTGCCTTGAATGGACGTCATACGTATCGGTCCACGCAAATCTAAAATGCCCTATTGATGTATGTAGAAAAACAGGATTAAGATCCCATGCAACGCTTCGAAATGTAAAAGAAGAATAAGAAGACAAAAAAGGCGAGATTCGACCTTTATGTCTAGACGTTGCATAATGCAATTCGTATTGGTATTATCTTCCATCTCAGAGTGATTATAGACGTTATTTTAAAGAATAATACAGTTTAAGCTGTCCGGGTTTTTGAAGATAATGCTGAAAAACAAATCGACCAAGCTGTTTATTTCTTTATTTAGGGTCTGTTTCTACTGTTTATTCTATTTTCATTGCCAATCCTCTAAGACGAATTTATTATGCATTTCACGGGGAAAGTGTGCGTAAAAGAACTTCAATCGAATTTCGCATTCTAAACGGTTTTCTATTCACTCAATTGATGCTCAAAATAATCTAAAACCCAGGGGAATATATTATTGAGCTATTTAGTAAGGCAGCCAAAGGTTAGGATTTCCTTTCGCTTAATGTTGTAAGAGCACTCTTTTTTTTCCCTTCTTTTTTTGTCCAATTTTGGAGGGAAGTTGTAGGGGGGACTCGGCCAGCCGGTGAATAAGCTCGGGGGGGGGGGGGGGGGGGGGGGGGGGGGTAAGAGTACTTTTTCACAATATTCGTGAGACAATTCTCTTTTAAAAAAAAAATGTTTTAATTACTTTTTTTCACTTTTGTATGGTCAGGGGAACCGCGCCTGGACTTACACCACGAGGAATATATTCCTCGTGATCCGAATCGATCCCCCTCTATGAGAAATTTGATGATTTTAACACGTAAGGAGTATATAGACAGTTTTTTAGTGTTTAGAGTCATATTATTTGATCATATTGAAGTTATCTAGAGTTGTTAAATGAATATTTGCTGTTATAGTTTATCACTAACATCAAAAGAATCTGACTAAAAACACTATAAAACTGTTTATATTTTCTTCGTGGTGCGAGTCGATTCCCCCTTGCGTGTTAGGATCATCAAATTTCCCATAGGACGGAACTTCTTACACCACGAGGAATATACTCCTGATTGATTGATTGATTGATTTTTTTTCGCCATGCTTCCAACATCCAACAATATACAAGAATAACAGATCAAAATTAAGTCAGTTTGAACAGGATAGCCGACGAAAGCTCGAGAGCTTATTTTCAGTGGGGTCCCCGACAGTCGTGTACAAAATTAATGAGTTAAAGTAGTAATATTCAGGCGCGGATCCACGATTTTCCAATTACGGGATGGGGGGGGGGGGGGAGGGGGGGGGGGCGGAAATTTGAAAATAGCGCAGACCGTTTTTCAACTCAACATACCAATACTGACAAGGTCATATTAGAAGCACCATACCGGTACCTACAATTTAAGCAGGCACAATTTTCGAAAGGGGCAGACTCACGTCACGTCTCTTGCCTGCCCGATATCAACAGTTGGTTTCACTATACCAAGTTCCATATTGAAACCAGTTCACTTAACTGGAATCAACTGTGTTTTTTTTACCTGGAAGAGCGGATTTATACCAACAATAGACAGTTTCTTTTCATAATTATGCAATAATCAGGTGAGGGTAACTATCGTGCCCCTTCGCGCCTGAGTGCGTCTCTTAAAACGCGACCGTTTATATTCATCGTGCCACGCGTCGGGGCGCAGTCGCAACTTTGGAACTCTCCTACCATGGCTGTTAATGTTTCTGGTGTGATTTCTTCCAGCCTAACCTGGTTTTATCTTCTTGTAATGTTCATATCATGTTGTGTCTCCGGTAGTAATGTCTTGATATCATCAATGCATGGGGAAGGGAGTCACTTCTTCCTTGGTGCCGCCATTGGTGAAGGCCTAGTCCAAGGAGGACACAACGCCACACTTCTCATCAGCAGAGCATATGAACAAGTCACCACGGAGCCCAAGTACTCCAATCTATCCTTCGAAGTGTTTGACCATCACAAGAGGTCCCTTCAAGAGGTCCGAGATTTCTGGAAGGACTTTGGTGTTCTTTCGCTAGGAAAAGGTCATGACGGTTTAATTAAGTCTTATTTATACGTGATCGAATCGATGGCAGATGACTGCGAGGATCTCCTTCTCGATATCGAGCTCATGAAGCGCCTGGAGGACGTCGACGCTATCGTTGTCGATATGACTTGGATATGTGGTATAATGATCAGAGCCGCGCTGGAACGCAATCTGAACTACTCGAAGAAGATAGCCCTGGTGACTCTGACACCTTTCACACCTCATCCTATTGCGTTGTTTTCGTACGGTTTCTCGTACAATCCAGCCTACCAACCAGAACTCAACACGGGCTTTACCAACAGGATGAGTTTCTTAGAGAGGACAGCCAATATCCTGCAGGCTGTTGTCTACGCGGTGCTTGGTGCTGCTCTGACCATACCGGTCTACATGCGCGTAGGGGAGAACACAGGACTTGAAGATGTCATGAGCATTAAGATGTCTCTCATGAACGATCTTGCCGACTTACACCTTCAAAACTTTGATTTCGCCATCGAGTTCCCGTTCCCGATATCGCCAAATGTGATTCCAGTCGGAGGTGGGCTGACAGCATGGCCACCTACACAACTTGACCAGGTGAGCAACTTTATAATTACTGGTCTATATTCCTTCTACTAGACGGTTTTTGTTTGTTTAAGATCCATCGTCAAATCCAGTAATGCCTTCGCCATTAATGTCTAGGACCTTTCGCGCAGTAAGAGCAATTTTGTTTGGCTTGTGTTGTTGTTATTATTTTGTTTGCTTGATAAAAATTGATTGGTCAACAAACTTGTCTGCATCTTTTGTTAATATAATAAACGATTTGCGTAGGTCCCATGGCAGTTAAGAATTTACAACAGATGGGGGGGGGGTGCAAGTTTATACTAAAATTATCTGAGGGTGCTTTTTTTCTCGAAAGTCTTTCATATCCTAATTGATACGTGACCAATTTTACGTCATCAGGAACTGGAAGATTTCATGGAGAGTTCAGGCGACCATGGTGTCATTCTCTTCACCCTCGGAACGTACTTCGGCGAGATAACGATCATTCAACCGGGATTTGCTGAGCAGTTTGCCGAAGCTTTCCGAAGATTGCCACAGAAGGTGATCTGGCAGATGAAGGATCCACTCCACGAAATCGACGTTCCTCCAAACGTGAAGGTCATGCCCTGGGTACCTCAGAATGATCTACTGGGTGAGTTTGGGGAGTGATGATGTCCTTGTCCTTGTCCTTGGAGGGAAGGGGGGGGGGGTGTGAGCCGAAATCAAAATGTGATGTTGCATATCAAAGTAAAACAGACCGAACAAAATTGCAGTGCTTCAAATGAGCGAGAATAATCGGTATGCTTTGTTTGTATGTTTTGAGTCAGTTTGGCTGTGTGACCAGGGGGGGGGGGGGGGGGGGGTGTTTCATAAAAATGAGAAGTGAAAAGTCCCTGGTGTGAGCGAGTTGTAGCTAGTGTACACCATTCAAATACCGACTCGGGACCGACAACAAATCACATTACTCAGAGTTCGAGTCGGTTGGTGGTGCGTGTTAACAGTCACTCCCTTTTAAAGACCTCCTTTTGTCAAACAAAACTGACGTCAAAATATATATATTGATGTTTCACTTTCCAATCCAATATCAAAAGATTATTTGGAACCACCATCTGAAAGTTAGCTCAATACATTCCAAACACAAGGCACCAAACAAACTATTTTATATCCAATATCATACATCCATCTTATTTTGTCCGTATCTTATATAATTATCCATCTGAACAAAATATTGTCTATCCCTTCTACTCAAAGGTCATCCAAAGACCCGAGTATTTCTTTTTCAGGGAGGCAACAACGGGTTCCAGGAAGCCTGCTATCACGGTGTACCCATAGTCGTCGTCCCGCTCCACGTGGACCAGTTCGACGTCGCCGCCAGGGTGGTAGCTCGAGGGATGGGCAGGAAGATCGACAAGATGGCTGCCAGTGCTGACGTAATCTATGAAACCTTACAAGACGTCATCAGTGATCCAAAGTGAGTTTGTAGTAACTTTGTACTGATGAGAGCAGAACTTTGGAATCACGTAGAGGTGTCGTTTAGCTAGTCGAGCGGTTAGATAAGCACTTGACTGGAAATGCAAATTCAAAAAGAAAGAAAGAAAGACATTTTAACTGAATAATTTTTTCCTCTTCATACAGGTACACTGCAGTGGCTAAAGAGGTTGCTACCATCATCAGAGAAAGGCCCATGCAGGCACGAGAACGCGCAGCATTCTGGATTGAACACGTGATCAAATATGGCGGACAGTACCTCAAAACATCTGCAAGGGATCTTTCCCTGATAGAGTTTTTCATGCTCGACGTCCTCGCATTTCTTCTACTACTTGCCACAGCGTTTCTTCTTATAGTTGTATTTGGGGTTCGTTTATGTTGTCGAATGGTCTGTGGAAAGAGGAAAGCAAAATTAGACTGATATGATATAGGGTGCCTCTAAATGGAGGGGGTGTTGCGGGGTATGCAAGGCACCACCCCCCCCCCCCCCATAATGGGTGTACGAGGTGGGATGAGGGTCTGCTGAACGTAAGCTCCTCAAGATTGGGTAATTAAAAATATCCTTGCAATCATATTTCGACACCAGTTGCCTCATATCAAAAGCACCTAGGTGGTCTGTTAGAATATGTTAAAATGTCCTTTATAATTAGTACATTGTTATACAAAAAAATGAATCTACAATACAATAAGTGTCAATTTCGCTCACTTCCATACTCACAAATTTCATAAAAAGAGGAGAGGGGGATCTAATTGTGACATCCCTCCCCGTATATATTTTCTGTTTGTAAATCTTTAAGAGAAAAAAAATGTATTTAGCATTATATCGATAAATCCTCTAATAAGTTGACTATTATTTTATTTATCCTTGCATGTGGAAGATAAAATGATCCGATGTGTTTCAAATTTTAGATTCTGATGTAGTGTTGTTGTTGGTGCTTTTTTAAATTTGTCCGAAAATTCAGGTTTAGGTTGATGGTGTCTTTGCCACCTTTCTGGCAAATTTAGTACATTATCCTTCAATGGGCCATATCTGGAAACGTTTCTGGAAATAATAGATTTTCTGTATCCTGAATCGTATAATAAAGCCATTGAAAATAAAGCCATATAATTATGGTATACATAATTATGTAAGCTTTTTTTATGCATCGGTCCAAAAATGCATATATGTATTTTACAGTTGAGGAGATCAGAGCGATTGTAACTATGGCAAAGACGAAGACTATATAGAAGTATTCGAAAATATGAACAGGGGGGGGGGAGCCGTTCATTGTGTGTTTTGTGAGATGGGAGTCGCAATTTATCACAGTAGCCCTTTGCCATCAGTATATAGAAATTTGTTTAGGGCTAATAATTAAATTCCTACATGTCTATGCACAATTACCAAGCGATTCAATATTTCTTTTCCCAAATAAACATGAATTTCTAAAGGAAATAACTTTTCTATTTATGCTGCTGGATTCGAAGATTTTTCAGCAACTCCCAGGTAAAATTCATAGGCCAAATTGTTGATATCATTAACAGTTATTATGACCGATGTTATTCGACATTTCAATAGCCTATTCTGCAAGGCATGATTAAAATATTATCATATAGTCTAGAGTGTTTTTGTTGTAAAAAAAATTAAGAAATATGCTATATATTATAGCATAAGCCTATAGTTACCAGTCCAGAATACATGGAAAATAAAACATTATGTATTGATAAACTTATTATTACGTGGCTATTTGTAATATTTGGCAGAATAATGATGGTGGTGATTAGGCGCGTACGCAGGGGTGTTTTGGGGGTTACCTCCTCAATTTTGTTTGTGGAAAGAAATGAATACTCCTTACCTCCCCACTGAGCGAAATATCGGGCAGGGCGATTTTCACATTTGCGAGGGCAAAAATAAGTAGTTCTTTCACTACCCCCCCCCCCCCCCCCCCCCAACTGAGCGAAATATCGGTTGGCGCGATTTCCAAATTTCCAAACACCCTTCTTGAAAAAATCCTGCGTGTGGTGCTGATGATGAGGATGATGATATAAACGACGATCATTCACTTGCAGCCTTTATAATGGCGCCATTTTTTTGTTGAAAACATTTTCGAGGCACAGGCTGCTCCCATGAATTCAGTAGTTTGACATTTTCCGAAGTAGGTAAATTTGAGGGATCATTTTGAAGTGTTATAAACTGTCATTCTCACAATTCGCATGTTTGGTGATTAAGAAGGAATCTGAATTTTGCCCCTATTTTGGCCTGGCATGGCTCCATCTTGTAATTGGACGTTACAATCCCCTGAAATGCTACTATATCATGTATATTTTACCAGTTTATTACCTCAACCGGCCCCAGCCCGCCCCGCCCCATACCGAATGCAGGAAGAATCATCACGCAGTAAGTAATACGCTAAGACTCCGCGGGGGGCATGACGTCTCCGCGAGCCTTTGTATTCTATTGTTTTTTAATGAGATCGCCGACCAAAGTTGGTGCAGCTATCTCCTCCTGAACCCTCCCCTCGGGGTCCCGGTGCTCGGTGCCATCGTCCGCGGGAGAGTCTACTCTGTGGAATTGGCTATACTCCGCCCGAGTTCCTCCTCCGTGTCGACGTCCAGGGCGAAAACAGACGCGATATGCATAATGCAAGATATGCGTGACGACAGAGATACCTCATGCATATTCAACATTACATCCGTATCATAGAGACACACGACCGATGATCATCAACTCACATTAAGTTGCGTATTAAATGCACGATGCACAGGGTCGGGATTACCCAGAGTAAAGCGTCTTGCTATAGGATGTGCTTTGTAGTAGCTGCACAAGCCAGAGAGATACACGGGGCTTCCCGTCGACGTCCAAACTTAGAGACCTATTTCCATCATGATTGTCGCGATTTTTATATAGTTTTCGTGAATGGAGGTATGAAATCAAAGCTTCTTTTGTGATTATTACGGCCGTGTTTACTGAATTTTGATTATCATTTTCTAAAGGAAAGTTTTCACAAGAAAATCATTGAACTGACAGTTCAGTCGCAAGCTGCCTTCAGTCAACACACATACAGTACACACAGTGCTGCTGCGCTGTGTCGGCCGGGACTTTGGCTGAGTGAGCTGCGCTAGAGTCGAAGAGTATGGGGAGCCAAGAGTCGAAGAGTATGGGGGGACAAGCATGCCAATATTCGTACAACTATACAACTACACATATATATCCATCCATCGAAGAACCCGTCAACACAACAGCGTGCGGGCCGAAGTGCCATAATTTTGTACACCTATATACAGCTATAAAACTATACGACTCTACGTCTACTCAGCCATCGGAGACTACTATTGTCTTATATCTACAGTAAATTAAAAAAAAAATTAAACAAGGTTATGAATTGTACATTTACATATTAATAGTTCAATATCAACCAGACACAAGTATGACTTCATGCATTGCAAAACAGTCAGTTGCGTAATGAGTAAAATCGTTTGGGGGGGGGGGGGGAGTGCTGAAAAAAATCTGCATCACCATGCATCATTCTTACATGTTACATGCAGACTCCAAGAAACGTTTTTCAAAGTGTGGGGGGGGGGGATCAGTTAGATCGCATCGAGTTGATTGTTTATAGGCGTGGGGTCCACGGGTTTCAAGGGGCCGTAAACCCCCGAAAGCTCACGGGTTTTAGGCATTTAATTAGGGTCAGATGAGCATATTTTTAATACTTTATTTGTGACACTCGCAGCTCACTAATTGGCGTGGGGTCCATACGTAGAGTTGCGTAGTGTTGCGTACCAACTACGGGATTCGGGAGGTTGCGAGACATGAGGAAATGGGAAGGGAAGATAAAAGAAGAGATTGGGTGAGCGAGAGAGGAAGAGAGAGAAATAAAGAGAGGGATCGAAAAACGGGACAGTGTCGGGTAGCTTTAAAGGTATAGACTAGTTTTTAAAACGCCCCCTCTCAAAAAATGAAATGGAAGCTCTCATTACCAATCATCCCAATAAATAAAATCACGTGAAAATCACGTCAATATCAAGGTATCGACTTGAGGAGAGTTACGTTCTTCAAACACCTGACATTTACGTAAATGTGTTAATACGTTTATTGCACTAGGTAACTTAAAACACACGTACACTAAATCACGCAATTGTCACTGTAATATCACCATTATAATAACGTGATTATCCCTACCTTGGAGACCATGGTTTGTAAACCTAATACTCCCGTGTTTGTTTGGTAATGATATAACATCTTCATAAACGAAATTATCGCGTCACAGAAACACGTGAAGCGTTAGTGATAGTTTTAGTCAAAACATCTGCGTGAAATTCACGTGAATATTACGAGGCTGACTTGAGATGAATCATGTTCTTCATTCACGTGAAATTTACGTCGAAGAGGAAATATGTTACTGTAACCCGCGTTCAACCCAATAATTACGCAAATGTTACACAATAAATGAACCAAAATAATGACGTTCTCATCCCGTTTCTGAACATCGTGTCTTGGATCTTTCATAATTACGTCCAGGCTCGCCGGAAGCAGTTTGGGATTAGAGGGGGTGGGGAGGGGGGGGGGGTGCAAAAATTATATTAATAATCCGTTTGAGTCACGAGATCATCACCGCGGAACTGCTGGCAACTTTGATTACCATTTAAATAGGTGTTTTAAGACACCTAATAATGACTAATTTTTCACACCTAAAAGTCACGTATGCCCAGCTTAGATTAAAAATCCGTTTGAGTCACGAGATCATCACCGCGGAACTGCTGGCAACTTTGATTACCATTTAAATAGGTGTTTTAAGACACCTAATAATGACTAATTTTTCACACCTAAAAGTCACGTATGCCCAGCTTAGATTAATAATCCGTTTGAGTCACGAGATCATCACCGCGGAACTGCTGGCAACTTTGACTACCATTTGAATAGGTGTTTTAAGACACCTAATAATTACTAATTGTTCACACCTAAATATCACGGATTCACAGCTTAGATTAGTAATCAGTTTTAACTACGTGATCATCACCAAGAAAGTTATGGTAACTTTGAAGCCATTTAACAAGGTGTTTTAAGACACCTAATAATTACTAATTTTTCACACCTGAATATCACGTATTTACAGCTTAGATTAGTAATCAGCTTGAGCCACGTGATCATAACCAAGACATTTATGGTAACTTTGAAACCAATTAAAAGAGGTGTGTAAGACACCTCAGAATTACTAATTTAATATAACCAGAGATTCACGGACAGAACAATAAGACGATTAACCGTTGTAAGTAACGTGAGTATTACCATCAACCTTGGATAACCTGTGAAACCAATTGATAAAGGTGCTTACAAGACCAAATAATTACGTATTTATCACCACCATCGGTTAACGGACAAAAATCTCGTTGCTTGGTCAAGTGGTTATTTGGTCATAAACACTTTATTTACAGAGGTAAGTGGAATCACGTTACTCCAGTCGCGTGATAAATTGGTGGTTTTTAGGTTAGATGAAAACGTGAACAGGAGTACCTTTTTTGTTTAAATGAAGGCACGTGTCGATAACGTTTAAATCTAGTTCAAAAGGCACTATACTTTAAAATCACTTAAAATACACTCCCAAAAGAGGTTACTTTTTAGTGTTCTGTTTATTGGGATGTGAAAGAATATTTTTTTGACTAATACGTGATGATACAAATTTTGCCGGGAAACCGCCTTCTAATTGATATATTTGGTAAATCATCATATCTATCCGGACTGGATAGATATCGCATAGTCCAATATATACATCTTTTTGTGTACAGTGCTTGTAACTTTACCAAGACTGGGCCAAAGTTCTTATAATTTTAATGATTCCAGAACCTTGCAGTACACATCAATACTTATATGCTAGATGATCAACCTTTTCTGATCGATTCACAATGCAATCGCAGCACAGAACTGGTCTATACCTTTAAGGTACCCGATTTGATTTTTACATCTTATGACGATACTTAATAAGCGAGGTCGTAATTGCACACTGCGCATGCGCCAAAATAGGGAACGAACTTTTCAAAAGGTCACATGACCATAAAGAGAGCTGACAGAGGAACTGTAATTTGTTTTTGTGCTGGCCTTTCCTTTGTGAATGATCACATCTGACACATCAGTCACCGAAAAATCATTTCTGAATTGAATTGAATTTTCTTTATTGTCATGCACAAAATAAAATGAAGGCATAAAAATCGTTTTACAGCTCACATTTGTATAAATATAACAATACATTAACATATCATGGACAGTAACTACAAATAACATAAATAACATAACAATGTAATATAATTCAACCTCTCTGTTGAGAGCCAGGGGAATTATTTGATTATTTGTACTCCCCTGGCTCCCAACAGACAATACTAACTTAAATAAATAGCAGAAAATGTACATGACAACAATTAATGTCATATAACATATAAATAGAACAAGTCACAGCAAAGATCTAAAATCAATTATTCATCAATTGTTAAAAAATTCCAGATAAAAACTGTTTATTTTGGGTAGCAGACATAAACTAAAAGTACATCATACTGGATGGCAAAGAGGAAAGACAAGAGAGAGAACGAGAGAGAGAACGGGAGAGAGAAAGGGAGAAAGGGAAAGGGAAAGAGAGAGAGAGAGAGAGAGAGAGAGAGAGTGGAAGAGAGGAACAGTTCAGTGTGAGATGATGCATATACAATTTCATTCAAAACATTGCTTTGTAATAGACATTATTTATATTGCACCTGTGCTTAGTACTGTTACATTTATGAAACACTGCTATGCATGCCAAGAAGTACAAATACAACTGTATGCTAGTACATGTACAGTACATATAGATGATAGATACACTGTACAGTTGAAAGAAGAAAATTGATGCCAGGTAGAAGAGCCTAGAAGAGAGACAAGAAGGAAAGAAGAAGAAAGAAGAAGAAAGAAAAGTGGAGAAAAGGAAAGAGAGGAAAGAAAGGAAAAGGAGGAAAAGTGAAGTGTGAGATATTGAAAATATTGTTGAATTAAATTGAATTGATGAGTCCACATGTCACTTACAAACTACCAACCACCCAACCATAACAGCAGGGAGGACCCCCTCCCCCTTGACCTTATACAAGCCGAATCTTCACCCCCTGTACTTCCAGGATATGAAGAGAGAGAGAGAGAGACAGACAGAAAGAGAGAGAGACAGAGACAGAGAGAGAGAGATATATGTAGGATAGAGAGAGAGAGAGAAAGAGAGCAGAAGAAGACAGAGGAGAGAGAGAGAGAGATAGAATGAGAGGGTAGGGGATCGTAATCGGGGGTGTACAGGGTCATTCATCTACAGAAATTGTTGTTAAACACTTTCATTGCACTTGGGAGAAAGGACCTGCCGAACCATCAGTTCTTATTCTAGGCAGGGACGTGATAGAGAAGGACTTGAATCAAGCCGTTCTCCTTTGACCCCATGCTCCAAGCCGCCGGAAAGTTATGCGCTAATCTGCAGCTGTTGACCAGGTGGTGAGATAAAAGAGCGCATGGAATTTTAGGATTTAGAATTCCTACATCAGAAAATGGTATCACAGCAACTGTTCGCTGTCCCTTCCAATGATTTCTCATCCATTGTTGAATGTGTAAAGAGTAGAACAAGCGAACACAAACTTGTGTAATTTCATTCTTTTTTAAACTTGAAAAATACAAAAAACACGCGAAAACACGCATTAGCAAACTTAATGTTATTGAAGATAGTAAATCATGGATCAAATAACGGGGATATTAAAGCATGCACAAATTAGCGCATCATCCTGAAATATTGAGTTTTTGACAGGATGTAATTTTTCTTTTACCAACTCTGGCACACAATTTAAAGGCAGGACGGAGTTCTAAATTTGAAAATTTGTTTGATGCACTATTCCCAATAAAATTCCCATATAAAGTTTTTAATTTACACTGTAATTTTGCCGGTAATTTAATATTTTGTAATAAATGTAAAACTGGTGCCTGGCTTCCGAAATTCCCCGCAGTGGAAGCGCGGTTCGGAGCATGGAACTTCAAAGCCAAGTGGTATGTTACACATCCCATTGTTACGCTTTAGAACTCAAGAATGCGTTTGAATAAATTACAAGAGTTTCGCCTCCTGTTCTTTCACCTCCCTGTTCTAGGTAACCTAATTCTTCCTGATCTATTGAAAACCACTTCATTATGCAGAGGGTGATTTGAATCCTTCACAATCACTTGCAGCTCAGCCAATAGGGACTTTTAGAATGAGTGGACGAGAACACGACGTACGCCGACTGATCATGCGTGTCAACGTACTCAACTGCCCATGTTGACTACAATTAGAAATCTTTTAGATTGCACTCGACGATATACATGTATGCAGGAAGTAACACTATGAATTACATGACAGACAAAGAAAGAGGACATTATACAGTTCCTCATTCTACCCTCAACAATAGGCCATTTTCTTAATGTAACCAAATTTAATGCATAGGTCTTTGTGAAGTGCCTCAATACAAATTATTTCAATCACCTGATAGGAATAGTAGTATTTCAATAGTCAGAATGCAACTGCATATATTAAGTGTTGCTAGGTAGGTCAAGCCATAATGTTTGTCCAACGTGGCAACAACTAATGTATGCAGTTAGGATTCTGTCTATTGAAATACTATTATTCTTAACAGGTGAATGAAATAGTTTGTATTGAGGCACTTCACAAAGACCTATGCATTAAATTTGGTTACATTACGAAAATGGCCTATTGCTGTGGTAGAACATCCCTTCACTGCTCTTATGTAAAAATGTGTAGAACAGATGAATTGTTCTACACATTTTTACATAATAGCAGGGAAGGGATGTTCCTTTGTCTACCTGAGGAACTGTATATTTTATGCGCACGCGGCATATACTAGTATCGTACTAGATTTAGGAAAATCAAGGTTGACGCATTCTCGATCGCCGACTGAGACGACGTGACGCATGCGCAGTGCCTTAAAATGACGTCACACGTTGCAGTCAAAGCTGAAAACGTGCAAATCTAAAAGTCCCTATTAATGCCCTTTCTGCAACATCTTCGAGCTCTTTCACAGAGACCCCAATTACTCTGCTGGCATGTTTCACTATCCTATTCAACTTTGCTCTGTTTTTCCCACTAAGGCTGTTAAACCAGGCTAGACAGCAGAAACAGATGACTGACTGTATGACACATTGGTAGAACAGGAACATTGTATCACTTTTCACATGTAATGCTTTTATCTTTCTTAGAAAATACATACGCTGGTTGCCCTTGCTTAGTATTACCTTGGTATTACTATCCCACTTCAGTTTGTTATCAATTACAACTCCTAAGTATTTGCATTCAGCCACC
This sequence comes from Strongylocentrotus droebachiensis, assembly GCA_035222895.1. Taxonomy (NCBI): domain Eukaryota; kingdom Metazoa; phylum Echinodermata; class Echinoidea; order Camarodonta; family Strongylocentrotidae; genus Strongylocentrotus; species Strongylocentrotus droebachiensis. The sequence goes on along the minus strand of JAVYIG010008716.1, from coordinate 7,725 downwards.
TGTTGTATGGCTTTCCCATCAATGTACAGGGGCACGTTATTTGTGCCACCATTTTTCCTGTAGTCAAAGATCATTTCATGAGTTTTTGTGGCATTTAGAACAAGTGAATTCTCTTCGCTCCAAGAAACAAACTTATCAACTGTATCCCTATATGCAACTTCATCGTTGTTGGTGATCAAGCCAATGATACAAGTATCATCTGCATACTTTACTACATGACAAGATGAAGCAGTCGAACAAGATAAATCACTAGTAAGCAAGGTATAAAGGATGGGAGAGAGCACACATCCTTGCGGAGCCTGTGCTATTAAAGTCGTCTAGCTTGGGACATAACATTTCCAAAACGTACTTGTTGCACCCTGTTTGTCATGAAATCCCTTAACCATTGACATAATTTGGGATTCACAACACTGCTTAGTTTTTTCACCAAGGTTCCAGGAACTATCGTATTAAATGCAGAAGAGAAGTCTACAAAGAGCACCCTAGCATATGTCGGAATTGGTTCTTTATAGTAAACTTTACTTGGAATCTGATCATCGGTAAAGTATTATCGGCATTATCGTGATCCAAGCTCGATCCAAGTCCCCAGGGACTCGGATCCACGGACACTTTTACCCCCCCCCCCCTAACCCTCCAAAGCGCGCGTTTAATAGATTATTACGTTATTTAGTCAAGCCAATTTATCTAGTAGGCCTATTGAAGTCCTTCACTATTTAAAATAAAGCAAACTATAATTTATTTAGTCAAGCATTGATTAGGCTGAATGACTGAATATTATATTTATTAATTTCACATTGCCTTTAACGATTATTGAAGACGAAGTATAACTTTCATTAAATTTTGTTTTAAATGATATTACTGATTTATTTAGTCAAGCCAATTTGAGAAACACTATATAACAATATAACTGTCTATAATATTCTTCGTGGTGCGAGTCCCCCTTGCGTGTTAAGTTCATCAAATTTCCCATAGGAGGGGACTTACACAGTGGCGGATCCAGTCGGCGGCAAGAGGGGAGGGGGGGGGGGGTAAGAGCACTTTCAAAATAATTGTTCTGGTTCAATTTTTCAGGAAATATTTAGCGGCGACTCAGCCCGCCGGTGAATAAGCAATTGTGTTTAATTTTTTTTTTGTCAGGGGGGGGGGGGGGGCGTCGGCCCCCCGCGGATCCGCGCCTGCTCTAGTACACGTCATGTGCAGCATGGGTTAAGTCCAGCATTTTGTGTCCCAATATCTTTAAAAGAGAGTGCAATCGCCGAAATTTATTGTAATTTTAAGTTTCTCTTCGAATTCTGCGATTTTGTAAGAGCTATGGAACTTTTGTTTTTAGCTCTCCTAAATTAAGCGATAATATGAGTAGTCGTAATAGTAGCGTTTCAAAGTTTCAAAATTCAATCAAAATTGTCTAGGTTAGTGCAAATATCAAAATACTTCTTTGTTATTCAATTATTATTTTTAATGACTCTTAATGATTAATTTAATGTTATAAATCATTGGGGCCAAACTAGAGTTACATAACAATGTAAGAGAGAAAGAGAGGTTATCTCTAAAATGAAATGAAAATAAAATAGCCCTTTCATTTCATTTTAGAAATAAACTCTAATCCATCCCTTGATATTTAAATTGCACTGCTCCTACTGTGAGCTTTTTTTCACACTCTCCCTGATCTATAAAGGGTGCTTTCTTTATTTGATCATCAACAGAAACGAAATTCTATAGGCCATGAACTTTTCGAAGCGTGACCAGATTCAAAGTATGCTTAAATGGGGACATTAGGGACTTTTAGATTTGCACAACGACAACGTGGATTGCTACGATCGACGTCCTTTTGATGCACTGCCTTGAATGGACGTCATACGTATCGGTCCACGCAAATCTAAAATGCCCTATTGATGTATGTAGAAAAACAGGATTAAGATCCCATGCAACGCTTCGAAATGTAAAAGAAGAATAAGAAGACAAAAAAGGCGAGATTCGACCTTTATGTCTAGACGTTGCATAATGCAATTCGTATTGGTATTATCTTCCATCTCAGAGTGATTATAGACGTTATTTTAAAGAATAATACAGTTTAAGCTGTCCGGGTTTTTGAAGATAATGCTGAAAAACAAATCGACCAAGCTGTTTATTTCTTTATTTAGGGTCTGTTTCTACTGTTTATTCTATTTTCATTGCCAATCCTCTAAGACGAATTTATTATGCATTTCACGGGGAAAGTGTGCGTAAAAGAACTTCAATCGAATTTCGCATTCTAAACGGTTTTCTATTCACTCAATTGATGCTCAAAATAATCTAAAACCCAGGGGAATATATTATTGAGCTATTTAGTAAGGCAGCCAAAGGTTAGGATTTCCTTTCGCTTAATGTTGTAAGAGCACTCTTTTTTTCCCTTCTTTTTTTGTCCAATTTTGGAGGGAAGTTGTAGGGGGGACTCGGCCAGCCGGTGAATAATTTAAGCTCGGGGGGGGGGGGGGGGGGGGGGGGGTAAGAGTACTTTTTCACAATATTCGTGAGACAATTCTCTTTAAAAAAAAAATTGTTTTAATTACTTTTTTTCACTTTTGTATGGTCAGGGGAACCGCGCCTGGACTTACACCACGAGGAATATATTCCTCGTGATCCGAATCGATCCCCCTCTATGAGAAATTTGATGATTTTAACACGTAAGGAGTATATAGACAGTTTTTTAGTGTTTAGAGTCATATTATTTGATCATATTGAAGTTATCTAGAGTTGTTAAATGAATATTTGCTGTTATAGTTTATCACTAACATCAAAAGAATCTGACTAAAAACACTATAAAACTGTTTATATTTTCTTCGTGGTGCGAGTCGATTCCCCCTTGCGTGTTAGGATCATCAAATTTCCCATAGGACGGAACTTCTTACACCACGAGGAATATACTCCTGATTGATTGATTGATTGATTTTTTTTCGCCATGCTTCCAACATCCAACAATATACAAGAATAACAGATCAAAATTAAGTCAGTTTGAACAGGATAGCCGACGAAAGCTCGAGAGCTTATTTTCAGTGGGGTCCCCGACAGTCGTGTACAAAATTAATGAGTTAAAGTAGTAATATTCAGGCGCGGATCCACGATTTTCCAATTACGGGATGGGGGGGGGGGGGGAGGGGGGGGGGGGGGCGGAAATTTGAAAATAGCGCAGACCGTTTTTCAACTCAACATACCAATACTGACAAGGTCATATTAGAAGCACCATACCGGTACCTACAATTTAAGCAGGCACAATTTTCGAAAGGGGCAGACTCACGTCACGTCTCTTGCCTGCCCGATATCAACAGTTGGTTTCACTATACCAAGTTCCATATTGAAACCAGTTCACTTAACTGGAATCAACTGTGTTTTTTTTACCTGGAAGAGCGGATTTATACCAACAATAGACAGTTTCTTTTCATAATTATGCAATAATCAGGTGAGGGTAACTATCGTGCCCCTTCGCGCCTGAGTGCGTCTCTTAAAACGCGACCGTTTATATTCATCGTGCCACGCGTCGGGGCGCAGTCGCAACTTTGGAACTCTCCTACCATGGCTGTTAATGTTTCTGGTGTGATTTCTTCCAGCCTAACCTGGTTTTATCTTCTTGTAATGTTCATATCATGTTGTGTCTCCGGTAGTAATGTCTTGATATCATCAATGCATGGGGAAGGGAGTCACTTCTTCCTTGGTGCCGCCATTGGTGAAGGCCTAGTCCAAGGAGGACACAACGCCACACTTCTCATCAGCAGAGCATATGAACAAGTCACCACGGAGCCCAAGTACTCCAATCTATCCTTCGAAGTGTTTGACCATCACAAGAGGTCCCTTCAAGAGGTCCGAGATTTCTGGAAGGACTTTGGTGTTCTTTCGCTAGGAAAAGGTCATGACGGTTTAATTAAGTCTTATTTATACGTGATCGAATCGATGGCAGATGACTGCGAGGATCTCCTTCTCGATATCGAGCTCATGAAGCGCCTGGAGGACGTCGACGCTATCGTTGTCGATATGACTTGGATATGTGGTATAATGATCAGAGCCGCGCTGGAACGCAATCTGAACTACTCGAAGAAGATAGCCCTGGTGACTCTGACACCTTTCACACCTCATCCTATTGCGTTGTTTTCGTACGGTTCCTCGTACAATCCAGCCTACCAACCAGAACTCAACACGGGCTTTACCAACAGGATGAGTTTCTTAGAGAGGACAGCCAATATCCTGCAGGCTGTTGTCTACGCGGTGCTTGGTGCTGCTCTGACCATACCGGTCTACATGCGCGTAGGGGAGAACACAGGACTTGAAGATGTCATGAGCATTAAGATGTCTCTCATGAACGATCTTGCCGACTTACACCTTCAAAACTTTGATTTCGCCATCGAGTTCCCGTTCCCGATATCGCCAAATGTGATTCCAGTCGGAGGTGGGCTGACAGCATGGCCACCTACACAACTTGACCAGGTGAGCAACTTTATAATTACTGGTCTATATTCCTTCTACTAGACGGTTTTTGTTTGTTTAAGATCCATCGTCAAATCCAGTAATGCCTTCGCCATTAATGTCTAGGACCTTTCGCGCAGTAAGAGCAATTTTGTTTGGCTTGTGTTGTTGTTATTATTTTGTTTGCTTGATAAAAATTGATTGGTCAACAAACTTGTCTGCATCTTTTGTTAATATAATAAACGATTTGCGTAGGTCCCATGGCAGTTAAGAATTTACAACAGATGGGGGGGGGGGGGGGTGCATGACAAGTTTATACTAAAATTATCTGAGGGTGCTTTTTTTCTCGAAAGTCTTTCATATCCTAATTGATACGTGACCAATTTTACGTCATCAGGAACTGGAAGATTTCATGGAGAGTTCAGGCGACCATGGTGTCATTCTCTTCACCCTCGGAACGTACTTCGGCGAGATAACGATCATTCAACCGGGATTTGCTGAGCAGTTTGCCGAAGCTTTCCGAAGATTGCCACAGAAGGTGGTCTGGCAGATGAAGGATCCACTCCACGAAATCGACGTTCCTCCAAACGTGAAGGTCATGCCCTGGGTACCTCAGAATGATCTACTGGGTGAGTTTGGGGGAGTGATGATGTTCTTGTCCTTGGAGGGAAGGGGGGGGGGGGGTGTGAGCCGAAATCAAAATGTGATGTTGCATATCAAAGTAAAACAGACCGAACAAAATTGCAGTGCTTCAAATGAGCGAGAATAATCGGTATGCTTTGTTTGTATGTTTTGAGTCAGTTTGGCTGTGTGACCAGGGGGGGGGGGGGGGTGTTTCATAAAAATGAGAAGTGAAAAGTCCCTGGTGTGAGCGAGTTGTAGCTAGCTGTACACCATTAAAATACCGACTCGGGACCGACAACAAATCACATTACTCAGAGTTCGAGTCGGTTAAGGTGCGTGTTAACAGTCACTCCCTTTTAAAGACCTCCTTTTGTCAAACAAAACTGACGTCAAAATAAATATAGTGATGTTTCACTTTCCAATCCAATATCAAAAGATTGTTTGGAAATACCATCTGAAAGTTAGCTCAATGCATTCCAAAAACAAGGCACCAAACAAACTATTTTATATCCAATATCATGCATCCATCTTATTTTTTCCGTATCTTATATAATTATCCATCTGAACAAAATATTTTCTATCTCTTCTACTCAAAGGTCATCTAAAGACCCGAGTATTACTTTATCAGGGAGGCAACAACGGGTTCCAAGAAGCCTGCTATCACGGTGTACCCATAGTCGTCGTCCCGCTCCACGTGGACCAGTTCGACGTCGCCGCCAGGGTGGTAGCTCGAGGGATGGGCAGGAAGATCGACAAGATGGCTGCCAGTGCTGATGTTATCTATGATACCTTACAGGACGTCATCAGTGATCCAAAGTGAGTTTGTAGAGCAGAAAGTGGGAATTATGAAGAGGTGTCGTCAGGGGTGGCGATTTCTTTTCATGACCGGGGGGGGGGGGGGTTGGACGAAATGCTAGGGACGGGGAGCAGTGTAGTAATGCGCAAAAATGTTTTTTTTTTTGTATTCGGAGGGGGGGGGGGCAGAAAAAAAACCCCGCACCATCCCCACTTTTACATGGTACATGCAGGCCCCGCGGAACGTTTTTCAAAGGGGGGGGGGGGGCTAAAATGTTTTCGGTCAGGTAGAGCAAAGCGAGCGAAGTAAGTGGGGCGTCAATTGGCTTGAGATCAAGGGGCAAAACCTCTTCGGGGGTCATGGGGTGGGGTTTTAGGGCTTTATTAACGGAAAGATGAGCATCCGGGGCCCGCCTTAGGGCCACTGTTGGGGACCAGGGGCAGAGCCCCCGGAAGCTCAGGGTTTTTAGGCATATAATTACGGTCAGATATGCAACAAGTGGCGCAGCCCCCGGAAGCTCAGGGAAAAACCATGCCATTTCAGCAACATTTGTAAATCACTGGTATCGAATTAGAAATAAACCACATTTGAATTTTATTCGGGGGACAACTGCCCCCAAGCTCCCCCATCATTACGCCAGTGCGAGGGAGCATAGTGAACGAGAGGGGTGACGGTGACGGAAGTGATTATCCCGTCACAGGTTTTTGAAGCTTTGTTGAATTAACAAATAACCTTCCGTAGCAAAACAATACTATAAAAACAAGCAATAGGCCTATACCTTTTACACACTTCACTTTTCCACAATATTTACTTTTTCACTCTGAAGAGTATTATGCGAGGGAGGCTACCGAGCGAGAAGATTTTTGCATTTTTATTTGTCTAAACGCTGCACTCTCGGGCCTTCCAGAGCCTTAAAGTTTGTTGCAGTCTTTAGTCAGTATTTGCTATACACTTTTTCAAATTTTCAGGGAGGGGGGGGGGGGGACGATTCCCCCTCAAAAAAACTTGAGGGGGAACGTCCCCGTCCCCCCCCCCCCTTGGATCGCCGCCCCTAGATGTCGTAGTCGAGTAGTTAAGCACTTGACTGGAAATGCAAATTCAAAAGAAAAAAACAAAGAAAGACATTTTAACTGAATACATTTTTCCTCTTCATACAGGTACACTGCAGTGGCTAAAGAGGTTTCTACCATCATCAGAGAAAGGCCCATGCAGGCACGCGAACGCGCAGCATTCTGGATAGAACACGTGATCAAATATGGCGGACAGTACCTCAAAACATCTGCAAGGGATCTTTCCCTGATAGAGTTTTTCATGCTCGACGTCCTCGCATTTTTTCTACTGCTTGCCACAGCGTTTTTTCTTATAGTTATATTTGGGGTTCGTTTATGTTGTCGAATGGTATGTGGAAAGAGGAAAGCAAAATTAGACTGAGATCATATAGGGTGCCTCTAGATTACACGCTAGCGAGGGGTATTTCTCGATTAATTCCAATGAAACCGCTCGCGGAGAGCCTAGACTGTATTTTAAAACTTTATGTACGTAGTGTACTGATAATGATAATGTTCTGAAATTGTTTTGTCGATGGATGTTGTGTGTACATATGTGTGTATTTTCACGCTCGCTGTGCTGATTTCTGCTCTCATATTCAACAGCAAATTGCGAAAAAATCCCAATATTTTTGTTTATCTGTAACTGCTCGGAATCTTGTGTTGTTTTCTGGTTGACGTGGTATTAATTATTAATAATTTGTTTCAACCAGGCTTTTCCACAGGACTTCCCTCACCCTGCTCTCTCTCTCTCTCTCTCCATCTCTCTCGCTCTTTCTATTTCTCTCCGTCATAACTCTTTCATCTCTCTCTCTCTCATACGCC